>PYAF01002750.1:894817-936761 GCA_007407185.1 Glycine tomentella
ATCAATTTATCTAGTAATAAAACGATAAGACTGAGTATCGAGTCCACATGAACTTTGATTATATGTCTAATTGTAAGCAATTAACAGAATAATTTTGGCATTTGCAAGTAATAATATAAGGTAAACATAAATTTAAAATAAAATAAAATACGAAACAAATTATGAGAAAGAGAACACAAACACTTGAAGATGTGATTTAAAGGTTAATGCATGATTATAAAAGAGAAATAGAACACAAACATATTATAAGCTTACCAAAACTATTTTTTGATACAGTATTGAAGATTTTACACTATTTAATACTATTTTCATAATATCTTCATTCTCTAATTTATTCTAACTATGATCTTTCGTATAAAAGAGTCTAAATCACCTAATTTCACTCTTAATCCCTTATTAAGCTACATCAAATAATTTATAAACTCTCATAACATTACATGCATATAAATGATCATATTACAAACATTAAAATAGATTCAGAAAAGAATAAAATATGAAAATAACATTTAATAGATAATAATAATTATTACATCAAGAATGTTTGGTTGTTGAACCCTCAATAATAAATGATTTAGCCTCTCATTGACATAATACGCTTACAATAACAAAAGAAAATAACAATTGATAAAATAAAATGAAAGAAACTAGTAGAATAGGAGACATAAGCTTATTTTTGTGGAATGAATTTTTTTCTCTCCTTTGGTGTCTTTGGTTTCTCTATTGGCTTCCATGCTCTCCCTTTCTATAATCAAAACTTTGCTTAATTTGAATTTTTTTCATATTGGTGGCATGCTGGGATGTAAGTGGGTACTAAGCTCATATTCCCAATCCATCAAGTCTTTAATATGTAATTTAACAAATAAAATATAACAAGACACAATAAATCAAATAATTTTAACATTTATTGAATAAAAACTCAAAAAAAATTAAATTTCTATATTTCAATAAAAAAAGATAATTATTACATAATTTAAATATATAATTATTACATAAATAGCAATTATTAATCTTTTCTTTAGTGTCAGGTAGAAAAACGTTATTAGAATTGTTCTTTTTTAGGCAAGAATTGTTCTTTTTATAAACCAGAAAAAATAAATAAAAATATATAAAAATGACGTTCCCAATTTCTCAACATCAAAATAAAATAAAAAAAATAAAAATTCAAGTAAGAAATCGGGTTAGAGGTCAAGTCCTCTACGTGAACAGTAATGGTGCTAGTTGTATAAATAATTGGAGAGGGTATTATTTGCGTAATTATTTTTTTACTTTGTATTATTTGAGTAAAAAAATTAATTGAATCATTTCTTATTTATTGATATTATACAAATCTGTATTTATATGCAAAATAATCTTTATTTACATAAATATATTTGTTAACCTTTTACATGAATGTTTATTTTCCTCTATTTGTATATATAAAAATTAAAAAATATCACTTTGTCTTTTTTAAAAGAATTATAAACATAAAAACGTTCAACAGGTTTTAAGTATAACTATAATTTACAAGTGGGGACCACAATTTTCTTTTGGATTTGGATGCATTAACTTAAAAGGAGGAAAAGTCACTATCACTTTGACTATTAGATTAATCTTATCATCCAAATTTTATTACTTGTTTTAAAAGATATTTTTAATTTAATTTTTACTTTAGTTATTAATTTATCCTTTTTTTACTTTAAACCCATAAATAATACTACTAAATGTGTAGATTAATTATTATGAGGTATTTCAATTTAGCACATGATTTTGAGCGAGAATTTTATTGTTTTATAGACTATAATAATTCTATCTACCTCAAGCAAAATTGCAATTGATGAAATATACTAATGATTTGGAAAAGAAAATGTCAGAAATTTTGTAGTAGTAGTGCCAGAAATTTCTTTAACAATCACATAACTCTCAAACTTTTTCTGACAATTTTCTAAATGATATAAAAGACTATTAATTAAACTGAAATGATTTTATACTAGTTAGTAATTAATCTACACCCTCAACAATATTTTTATGATTTTAAAATATACAAGATATAAAATTTAAATTAGTAATCAAATTAAAAAAACATCTTTCAAAACAAAGTGGTAAAATTATTACTAAAATTAATTTGAGTAATTGTAAATTTCCCAATAAATCCAATCCATGTTTTCTCAGGCCACGCTAGGTTCGTACTTTCACATTAAACAGGAGCAGTTTTTTCTGCTATTTCATTACACTACTAGCTCTGATCGAGGATCCATCATCTTCTGCTATTCCATAATCACCCAATAGCTCAAATATGATGTTCTCTAAGCTTTCATTAATTCGTCTAATTCTCTGTTCACTCTTAAGCCTCCATTCCTCCCAACTTTTCACCTTTACTTCTTTTGCCTTTGCTGCCATCACTGCTGAAAACCAAGAGAGGGAAGCAGCTGCTCTACTTGAGTGGAAAGTGAGTCTTGACAACCAAAGCCAAGCTTCTTTGTCATCATGGTCCAGTGCTGTAAGTCCTTGCACGTGGAAAGGAATCGTTTGTGACGAATCCAACTCTGTGACCGCTATAAATGTGGCAAATCTTGGGCTAAAAGGTACTCTTCACGGTCTCAAATTTTCATCTTTTCCCAAGCTGCTAACTCTGAATATTAGTAACAACAGTTTTCATGGAATCATTCCTCAGCAAATTTCTAACTTGTCTAGAGTTTCTCAGTTGAAAATGGATGCTAATCTTTTTAGTGGCTCGATACCCATTTCCATGATGAAGTTGGCTAGCTTGTCTTTGCTAGACTTAACAGGCAATAAACTTTCTGGTACCATTCCATCAATTAGAAACTTGACAAATTTAGAACAACTTAAGCTCGCAAACAATAGTCTCTCTGGTCCCATCCCATCCTACATAGGAGAGTTGGTGAATTTGAAAGTTCTTGATTTTGAAAGTAATAGAATTTCAGGATCAATTCCTTCAAATATTGGAAACTTGACAAAGCTCGGCATGGTATTCTTAGCCGATAACATGATCTCTGGATCCGTTCCCACCTCCATTGGAAACTTGATCAATCTAGAGTCGCTGGACCTTTCTAGGAACACTATTTCCGGTGTTATTCCTTCTGCCCTTGGAAATTTGACAAAGCTCAATTTTTTAATAGTGTTTAATAACAAACTTCATGGTACATTACCACCAGCGTTGAATAACTTTACCAAACTTCAAAGCTTACAACTATCTACAAATCGTTTCACCGGTCCTTTGCCACAACAAATTTGCATAGATGGGTCACTGAGAAAATTTGCTGCTAATGGTAATTCTTTCACCGGTCCAGTTCCAAAAAGCCTGAAAAATTGCTCCAGTCTTACCAGAGTAAACCTATCAGGAAATCGCTTGAGCGGAAATATCTCCGATGCTTTTGGTGTATATCCAGAGTTGGACTACGTTGATCTGAGTAGCAATAATTTTCATGGCCACATTTCACCAAACTGGGCAAAGTGTCCTAATCTCACAAGCCTTATGTTGTCCAACAACAATTTATCTGGTGGTATACCCCTAGAACTTGGCCAGGCGCCCAAGTTACAGAAACTTGTTTTGTCTTCAAATCATCTAACAGGAAATATTCCAAAAGAACTTGGGAGCTTGATTTCTTTGTTTGATCTATCAATAGGCGACAATGAACTTTCTGGCAACATTCCTGCAGAAATAGGAGCCTTGTCCGGCCTTCAAACTCTCGAGCTTGCAGCAAATAATTTAGGTGGCCCGGTTCCAAAACAGGTGGGAGAGTTGCGCAACTTACTTCGCTTGAACTTGAGCAAGAATGAATTCACAGAAAGCATTCCTTGGGAATTTAACGAATTGCAATCTCTTCAAGATCTTGATCTTAGTTGGAATTTGCTAAATGGAAAAATACCGGCAGAACTTGCAACTTTGCAAAGATTGGAAACACTAAACCTCTCACACAACAATCTCTCTGGAGCGATTCCTGATTTTAAGAATAGCTTGGCAAATGTTGACATATCTAACAACCAATTGGAGGGTTCAATTCCTAGCATTCCAGCCTTTCTTAATACTTCATTTGATGCATTGAAAAATAATAAAGGCTTGTGTGGAAATGCCTCCGGTTTGGTGCCTTGCCACACCCTACCTCATGGTAAAATGAAAAGAAATGGCATCATGTTGGCATTACTCCTTTCTTTCGGCGCTCTATTTCTGTTATTATTGGTGGTTGGAATTTCGTTATGTATTTGCTACCGAAGAGCAACAAAAGCCAAAAAGGAGGAGGATAAAGAAGATCAAACCAAGGATCATTATTCCCTTTGGAGTTATGATGGAAAATTAGTGTATGAAGATATCATTGAAGCCACAGAGGGGTTTGATGACAAATATCTCATTGGAGAAGGGGGTACTGCATCTGTCTATAAGGCAAAATTACCCTCGGGACAGATTGTTGCTGTGAAAAAACTTCATACTGCACCCAACGAGGAAACACCGGATTCGAAAGCTTTTGCAGCTGAGGTTAAAGCCTTGGCCGAAATAAAGCACCGTAACATTGTGAAGTCACTTGGATATTGTTTACATCCACGCTGCTCCTTTTTGGTTTATGAGTTCATAGAGGGTGGTAGCTTGGATAAAGTACTAACCGATGATACGCGTGCAACAATGTTTGATTGGGAAAGGAGGGTGAAGGTTGTTAAAGGTGTGGCAAGTGCTTTGTACCATATGCATCAGGGTTGCTTTCCTCCTATTGTTCACCGTGACATATCAAGCAAGAATGTTCTTATAGATTTGGATTATGAAGCCCGAATCTGTGACTACGGAACAGCTAAAATTCTGAATCCTGATTCACAAAATTTAACAGCATTTGCAGGCACATATGGATATTCTGCACCAGGTTAGGCCATTTTTGTTCTTAAGAATTTAATCCTATATATTATTGTTTCAATAATAAGTTCTGCTACTTGTTGTATAATACTATTTATATTATTCTGATGAATTGCAGAGCTTGCTTATACTATGGAAGTGAATGAGAAATGTGATGTCTTCAGTTTCGGAGTGCTTTGTTTGGAAATAATAATGGGAATGCATCCAGGAGATCTCATTTCTTCATTGTTTTCATCAACTGCGTCTAATATGTTATTAATTCATGTGTTGGACCAGCGACTACCTCAGCCACTGAAGCCAATTGTTGAAGAAGTGATCTTGATTGCAAAATTAACATTTGCTTGCTTAAGTGAGAATCCACGCTTTCGCCCAAGTATGGAACAAGTGCATAACGAGTTTGTGATGCCAAAACCATCTTCTTTGGATCCACTCCCCATGATCACACTTGGTCAACTATCTAAATAGTGTTGAAACTTGTTTTCTGGTGTGTTGTATGCTTTTTAGTTCTTTTGGTGTACACTGTAATTAAGCTTTTCGTGATATTAATGTTTTTCTCTTGCATGTTTTGTATGTTTCTGATGGAGTGCTTTGTATGTTTCTGATGTTCTTTAAAGACTTGGAAAATAATGCAAAGTTGCTTATGTCTTTTGTAAGATCGAATAAATAAAGTGTCATTTTGAAGGGAGACAGTTATGTTTTTTGTCTTTATAAAATAAATAAAGTCACTTTATACATGAAGAGCTGCTGAACATTCAGTCATATTTGCCTATTCAAATTTGACCTTTTGGTTTGTGCTACTAAAAATTCAAATTTAGGATCCAACAATTATACATGAAGTAAAATTAGTAATATGAAAATTTTTAATATATTTATATATTAATATAAATTGTTAATCTAATATTTATAATCTGTAAAATATATCGTGTACACACCAATTAAATAGACATTACTCACTGAAATTAAATATAAATTTGTTATATTATTGTAACATTTGTTTCCTGTAATATAATTTTATTATTTAGAATTTCTCGTAACTTACATTTATCTTGCAATTACTAATATATATATATATATATTAAGTTGCATTAATATTTTTAAATATAATTATTATATTAAACAATAGTGGATCATTTTAATATTTGAAAATACATGCATCGTGAATTTTATATATAATATAGATATAATTATTTTTCAAAACTAAACGTGTCGGCCTAGTCACCACGATGGAAATAAGAACATCATGGTCTGAAATGCATTAACTTGGGCATTCCTTTCTCACTTTACACGTTAGTTTTTACTTATAAGAGCTGAATGCCAGTTAATCTTCCACTATATATATCTTGAAGAATTTAATTAAGATTTATTTGGATGTAAGTTTCTTTAAAAGTATTTTTAGAGAAAAAAATTAAAAAAAAAAGAAATAAACTTTTTTATAAGTTAAAATGAATTTTTTATTAATAGATATCTACAAATAAAGTAATAAAAATTTATTTTAATTTATGAAAAATTCATTTTTTTATTTTCTTTCTCTAAAGATATTTCTAGAAAAACTTACATTTAAATATATCCTAATTAAGACAGATATACAAAGTAGAAGACTAAGAGTCAGGCATTTAGTTTATAAGTAAAAACTAACATGTAAAGTGAGAAAGGAAATAGTATTGATTGTACCCTTTTAGTTACTTTCACTCTTTATTTTATCACTTTTTAAATTTTTATTCACTTTCTAAAAGGAAAATTAAAAAAAAAAGGAATGCCCAAGTTAATGCATTTCAGACGATGATGTTGTTGGAAATCGACAATCACACACAAATCGAAAAATAGAAAAGAGAATAGAGAAGAGAGATATGACACAGTAATTTACCCTGGTTCACCCAATGTAGGCTACGTCCAGCTTGTCTGTACTATAATCACCTCACCGTCACTCGTTACAAGTCACTCGGTTTACAAGGGTAATATAAATAGGATTAAAAGAAACCCTAACAGCAGTTATTCATGGGCCCTAGCCCAAACTACTAATAAAAGTAAAATATTACAAGAAGGGTTGTCATCTGGCTGCGAAAGATGAGCCATATCCAACAGATGTTCTTATTTTCAGCGTGGTGACTAGGCCGACACGTTTGGTTTTGAAAAATAATTATATCTATATTATAGATAAAATTCACGATGCATGTATTCAAATTTAGGTTCCAACAATTATACATTTATACATGAAGTAAATAATTATATCTATTATTATTGGTGGTTGGAATTTCATTGTGTATTTATTATCAAAGAGCAACAAAGGCCAAAAAGGAGGAGGCTAAAGAAGAACAAACCAAGGATTATTTTTCCATTTGGAATTATGATGGAAAATTAGTGTATGAAAGTATCATTGAAGACACAGGGGTTTGATGACAGATATCTCATTGGAGAAGGTTGGTCTGCATCTGTTTATAAGGCAAATTTATCCACAGGACAAATTGTTGCTGTGAAAAAACTACATGCTATACCCAACGAGGAAACACTCAACATAAGAGCTTTTACAAGTGAGGTTCAAGCCTCGGCAGAAATCAAGCACCGTAACATTGTGAAGTTAATTGGATATTGTTTACATCCTCGCTTCTCCTTTTTGGTTTATGAGTTCCTAGAGGGAGGTAGCTTGGATAAAGTACTAAACAATGATACTCATGCAACACTGTTTGATTGGGAAAGGAGGGTGAAGGTTGTTAAAGGTGTGGCAAATGCTTTGTACCATATGCATCATGGTTGCTTTCCTCCTATTGTGCATCGTGACATATCAAGCAAGAATGTTCCTTATAGATTTGGATTATGAAGCCCGAGGCTCTGACTTTGGAACAGCTAAAATTCTGAAGCCCGATTCATAAAATTTAACCTCGTTTGCAGGCACCTATGGGTATGCTGCACCAGCTAAAATGTGACGTCTTCAGTTTCGGAGTTCTTTGTTTGGAAATAATGATGGGGAAGCATCCAGGAGATCTCATTTCTTCATTTTGTTCATCCACTGGAACGTCATCATCTTCTAATTTGCTGTTAAAGGATGTGTTGGACCAATGACTACCTCAACCAGTGAAGCCAGTTGACAAGGAGGTGATCTTGATAGCAAAAATAACATTTGCTTGCTTAAGTGAAAGTCCACGTTTTCGCACAAGCATGGAACAAGTGTATAACGAGTTTGTGATGCCAACATCATCTCCAGTGAATTTATTCTCCATGGTCACACTTGGTCAACTCGTAGATAATTGAACCTTCTTGTTTCCTGCCTGTTGTAAGCTTTTTTGTTGCTTTAACTAGTGAAGAATCTCAGCACGGTTTACCACAGACTGAATGTAGATCAGTAATGATCAAAACAGAATAACATCTGTCTCACATTCTCTTTATTCCTCAACTCACTGTGTTGTTGTTATACATAATGTTTCTTGATTTCTATATGCTGTAATCGTGTTAGAATCATATAAATTGCATTAGATTTACATTGGCTATAGTCTCTACATCTCAGTTACACAATTACATAATCTAATTGTGTCTATAAATTTTCAAGAAAATAATTTTGGGACTGATTTTAAGAAATTTAGTTCTCCCTTTCTTTGGATTCTTTACCATTTGTCTAATGCATATATTCAAATTCATATATTCTTCAAAATATCCATATACGAGTTTTCTTGCAGATATTTTTAGCCATAGTCCTAAAAAATATTTACTTGAAGAGTTTTCCGTTTGTAAAAGAGTTCAACCTTGTTATTCCATTAGTTCTGTAACTATTGTAATCGATTATTGCTTCAATTAATCAATTAAACTATCCAACAAAACATCTTGGTTCACATTCAGATCAATGTAATCAATTAATATAACAAGTAATCAATTATTACTGAACAATTATTTAGAAACTAGTATCCAAGCAAAGCAACCAATTATGTTAAATGGTAATTGATTATTGCCGAATCGACTGCTTTTTACAAAAACTAGTTACAGAGGTATTTAACATAATAGTTTTGCTGGTAAAAGAAGTTTCTATGAAATGAGAACCGTGAGAGGTATTTCATTCATACAGCAGCAAAATGTTATGTTTCTGATCCATATACTGACTTACAAAATAGCACAAGCAGATTTCTACTACCTAACAGGTTAATGAGCCACCTGTCCAACATAAATACAAAGCTTAAGGCACTCCAAAAGGTATAGGTGGGTCTGAAAATACATTAATTACTGCATAAAATATAAACAGTTTTCAACCATCAAATTAATAAGATTCTTTGATTTAACGATTCATACGTTGAAAAAACTTATTTAATGCTAGCAGATACCATGTAGAAATTGGGACTAATATGAGATGTAGTTAGTACTTTGTTTCTTGAGAGAGGAATGAACCAGCCAAATTCTAAAATGTTGGATACCCTGTCGACAAATTTTGTGGCAGAGTCTCCAAAAATACATCATGCATATATATTGCGGTTCGCACTAATGAATTTGTACATTTAAATTTCACGTGAAACTTTGGCCCCTTCGACGCTGGTTGTTTCTGGATTCAAGGAAACTAAGGATTAACTTAATATTTTTGTTTGATTCTCCTTACATATTTGTTTTAATTTATATTTGTTTTTTTATTTTTATAAATATTTATTGTAATATTAAACTTATAAATGACTAAAATAGGAAGAATGATGAATATTAAATTACATCTTAGGTTAATAGTCACCTTTATCTGAATATATAAAGTACTAATAAATTTGACCCTAAATGTAATACATAATCTCTTCTGCTAACGGTAACATATAAAAGTTAATAGATTGATAAATTTATTACATTTTTTTTACTTTTAGAAATTAAAACTAAAATTTTTATTTTTTATAAACAAATTTATTGACGTTCTACACATTTAAAAATAAAATAATTATTTATCCTAATAATAAATATGGTAAAAGTATCAAGTCTGAGGCAGAGAAGAAAAGCACCTATACTGTCTTTGTCTCGTTTCCAAACACACTTTTCCTTTATTCTGAGTTTCCTTTATGCCCTATGCTAGGTAACTTTGTTTATAGTGATAATGTACTTTTCATAAAGTGAAGAAAGATAATTTATTTTAAGTTAATCATTAGCATCTCAACATATCATTTATATTAAAAAATATGTCTAGCTGTTTTTATAATTTATTTATTTTTCTTTTTTGTTCTTGTATAAAAATGATATAATCTTTATAAAATGTATTTTTTAAAACATTTTAAATAATATTTTTATTGTTCACAATATTTATTTTATTGTTCAAATTACAATCTAAAGCATTTTAAAGATGAAAAAAAATAAAATACACATACTTTAAAAGACTAAAACAAAAAAAAAATACCAAGATAAAAATGAAAAAATAACTAAATTATAAATACCAAACAAGTATTTAAGCCTATGATTTTTTTTCATAATAAACTGAGAGGGACATACGTAGAAAACCCTGAAATAGAATAAAGGGCTAAGGTTGACAATGTAAGGTCTTGGAAGAATTTTTTTTATTCATCTCCAATTTATAAAGAAAGGGATAATTTCTATCCTTTTGCTTGTTTAAGGCTAGACAATGTAAGGTCTTGGAAGAATTTTTTTATTCATCTCCAATTTATAAAGAAAGGGATAATTTCTACCCTTTTGCTTGTTTCTTTTTCTTTTCATTTATTTCTAGATCTTTCTAACTAAGGGTTGATAGACTCACACTACTAGATTATAATGCAATTGAATTTTACTCTTAATTCATGTTAAAATTTGTCGTTTAGTTATTAAATATCCACTATCTTCTCTTCTGCAATACAATTTTAAATATTCATGTTTAGGCGGCAAGTATAATGTTCCTAGTAAATTTAAGAATAAATATAGTTATTTTAAATAGAAGTATATATGAAAAAATAATTAATAAGACTTCAAATTTTTTAAGCATCAACAATGTTAAAATAAAAAGGTAAAATAACAACAATTATGAAATGTAGAAAAATAATTTATTGTTCATAAAGCTATATATGTACATAACACCGACAAAACTTTTAAAAATTGATGTTCTTATAAGCATATGGTACTTTAAGAATATTTACCAAGAACCTGTTCCAATAAGCATTTCTTAGGATGTGCTTAATAGAAGAAGAAAAGAATATATAAGTGAAGTGTTTGATAAAATACGTGAGAAATACGATAAAAATAAAAGTATTTGATTTTAGAGAAATAAAAAAATAACTATTTTTATTTATTTTATCTATCTTTTTTTTTGTTACTAATCAATATTATGTTGGTTTTTTCCTTTTTATTTCTTTGAACAAGTTACTTTTTTTTTCTATTTCTTTCTGTTCCTTTTTAAGTTTCACCACATCAGCCACCTCGGATCACATGGACTTGGAGGTGCTTTAATAGATGGCTGTGGCCCTGTTTCGCTTTTTACGGAGCCTAATCTTTTTCCACAAAAAAAAAAAAAGAAAAAAAGAAAAAGTCTTATTCCCCCACGTACATGAACAAAGTGGCTAAAACATGCAGCATTTTCGTTATCCGAGTGAATATGGAAGAGAAACTTAGAGCATATTAAATTATTTTTTATTTTTAAGAATTTGTAAAATAAATTATTTATATAAAATGCTTAGATTTAAATTTTAAAAATCTACAATATTAATTGGATTTTCTCTAACTACAAAAAATAAGAAATTATTTTTTATCTTAAAAAAAATTCATCAAACATCTTATATTGAAAATCAACATGGCAAAATTCCTCTTTTTTGAACGGTGATGTGGCCATTAGAATTGACTTATGATTATCTTTGGAATAACTTTATCTTTTCTCTCCTAAAAAACAGAGACAAGATTGTGATTGGAGATGGAGAAGGCTCGTAGGAAGAGAGGTCAAGCATTCATATATTCTCTGATGTCATGGTAGCAGGTAGCAGGTAGCAGGTAGCAGGTAGCAGTGGTGGTGGTCACCAAAGAAAAAAATATAGTGTGTTTAGCAAAAGAAAATGAATTTGAGATAAAATTATAATTAAGCAAAGTATATAATGTATATATATTTTAATTTTCATCTACCAGATTTTTATATGGTTAATCAATAGAATTCTACGTGGACATGAGTATAGTGTGTTTGCATTAATTTTATGGTGAGAATTATTTAATTTTTTTTATTAAAAGTAAAGTAAAAATACCCTCTAAATTCTAAAGTAATACTTTTTTTAGTCTTTTGGTTTTGTATCAAAATTTTCGTTCTTTTAACTTTTTTATGATATTTCTTTTCACGAGATCTTATGTTTGGTAAGATTCTTGAAATTATTATAATATTTTAATTTGTTTATTTCAATAAATATACTATCAAGTGTATCAAGAAAATAATATTTATTAATCAGATGACAGAATTAAAATTGGTCAACATAGAATTTCTTATGACGCTAAAACATTAATCAATTTGGTACGGAAGGAGTAGTCGTAATCAGTTCTTTCTTTTATTTATTATTGTGAATAATTGAAAAAGTGTGATTTATAGAATAATTTGTGATAATTGTAGTTGAAAATTGAAGATATTTTAGTCTAAATCTATGTCAATAAAATATTTCTTAAAAGTATGTTTGGTATGACTTTTTGTATTGTGTTGAATGAGAAAATTAATAATATGTTTAAAAATAATATTAAAGAGAAACTGTAAATTCTTTTAGGGAAACTCAATTATTTTATTTTTTAAAAAGTTATTTTATTTCTATTCTCTTTATTCTGATCTTCTAAATCAAATATATCATAAAAATAACTAAAATTATCTTTCTAATCTCGAACTTTGTGCACTTTAACTATTTCTAATCTCGAACTTTGTGCACTTTAATTCCTTTGTGTTTTATCTTTGTTTTTTTTTTCTATTTATTTTGATACCTATGTCTTTGTTTGATTAATCAAACAGGGATTTTTCTTTTTTCTTTTTTACCTTTTTTATTAAAAAGTGTTTGATTTGAAATATTTTATGAAAAGAAGGCACTTTATGCAACGTTTGTGCTAAAATTAAGTGGGCTGGAGTGTTTCACCTGATCCAGCAGTACTTTTTTCTCGTAAATTATTAATTTAGTTATTTTATTTATTTAATTAGTTTAATTTAATCTCTTCTATTTATTATTGAATAAAAAAATGTTCTTATTAGGCCGTGTCAACATTTTTTTTATTGATTTCACTTCGTGCGGCACATCTTTGCTGTGGCTTATTGTAACGCACTACTCCCTTGAAAAGTTGAGCGAGAATAAAAAGAAAAAAATAAAAGAAAGAAATAGAACTTCTAACCTCTTACATGAGAAAGCAAACAACTTAGTCACATTAAATTTTATTAAATGCAAGAAAAATAAAATTTATATAATATATTTTTTAACCCTGTTCGATTCATCATAAGAAAAAAATATTGATTAATCATTTGGTAAAAAATAAATAAAATGTGATAAAAATTATTTTCATGAAAGATCAAATTAAAAAAATTTAAATATTTTTTTTCAATTACTTGATTATATAATATTCATATATATTTATATGTAATTTATATCACTGGTATAGTACAATCCATGACTCAAAACGTTTTATAGTAGAGTATGATAATAAAAATTTAATAATACTCTATTATTAAAATTAAAATTGATTACATAATCGATTGAGTCTTGTTATTACACATTTATTTCTAACAAATGCTAATATGTCATGTAATTGTCTTTGCATTACTAAATCAAACTCAATCTTCGTTCGTTCTGTATGTTAACTTTTTTTTTTCTTTATTTAAACAGAATTATATGACTGTTATCATCACCAATGGAAATTAAACCTCAATAATAAAAATTCATTTCCAATATTTTCTTTAATTTAAATAGAATTAAAAAATAATTTCTGTTGTCGACCTGCGTCTCGTACAGGCTACAATATGTTGGAAGAGGTAACCAGGATCTTTATAAAAATTGTCGGTGGTGCTGTTGCAATTTGCAATAAGTAATAATTAATAACAGAGGTAGGAATTGATGATGTCACTGGTGTCTATGTAATCAAAATAGGTCAAAGTTACGTAAAATACAGAGCTTGACTTACCCTATCCCTATGTTTGGAAGAGGAAAAAATAAAAGAGAGAAAAGAAAACTTCAAAATTCAAATTGGAAAAGAATTTTAAAATAGAAAAGTTGTAATTTTTTCTTTCTAAAAGTGAGTTACTCTCTTTGATTTATTTTTTATTTTTTCTCAAACCAAATAAGAGAAATATAGAGTTATACATGTTTTTTTCCTCAAACCTTATGGAGTGAAAGACTTTTTCTTCTGAGTGACATATGGTGATTGGTGGAAGATGGCGTAGGCAAATTTCGAAAGCCAACAGTAAAGCATTATGCGCAAAGACCTTCATAAAATTTTATAATATATACACATTATTTGCGTCTTATTTTTTTATTTTTATTACATCACAATATTTACTATATTTTCAACTTTATTTGGTAGGATGATATATTTATCAAATAAGTAAGTATATATACCTTTCGTAAACCATTCTTTTTTCATATTAAAATCATGCTTCTAGAAAATGGTGAAAGCGGGGTTATATTAGGGTGCGATGATAACCGCATACTCTCTTTTTTTTAGTCATATGAATAAAAATATTACCGCATACTCTCTTTTTTTAGTTATGTATATGAATAAAAAAATAATTAACATCTATACTACTTTTAATCCAAATTAATTAAAATTTATGACAGATAAAACTAATGATAAATAACTAATTTTTTTGTAATTTCTAAGACATATCATTCTTCCTGAATTTATATTATATACTCCATTAAATTTTAATTAACTAATTGTTTTTAGATAAAAAAAAACTCTTGATAAGAAACTTTTTTTGTTGTTGAACATTCAAATATTCTGACCATGGTTACAAGCACAAAACAACTCAAAATAATTGAGAGAAAAAATAAGTAATATATAATAACTAATGAACAATGAAGAGAGAAAGAAAAGAATAGAATAAAATTAAGATGGAATATATATAAGCAGTGGCACAGGCATGGATTACATCCACACCGAAACAACAACTGAAGATATATTATGGCATTCTCCATCTTCAAACATGTTCTGTCATTATTCCTTCTCTGCATTTTCTTGCAGGAACCTACCAATGCCCTTAGAAAGGCTAGTAAGCTTTTTCCTTTTAGTTCCCCAGTTACGGTTTTCAATACAGAATCTGATGGAGTTTTGCCATCATCTGTTCAGTTCCAACTTTGAGAATTTCCAAATTTATATTTTGTTAATTAATGTACCATAAAACATTTCACCAATTGTGTGCTTTGAATTCTGTATTTTCAGACCTACATTGTGTACATGGGAGGACATTCTCATGGTCCGGACCCTCTGCCAAGTGATCTTGAAACAGCCACAAACTCCCATCATGATTTACTCGCCTCTTACTTAGGAAGGTAACACAGATGTTAAATTCTGTTAAATATTATTAGGACGTTCGTGTTAATTAAAATTTGATAATTTAACAGTCATGAGAAGGCCAAGGAAGCATTTATGTACTCATACAATAAGCACATCAATGGCTTTGCTGCCCTACTTGAAGAGGAAGAAGCATCACAGATTGCAAGTGAGCAAAGACTATTACCATATATTGTCATGACTTTCTTGTCATCTTGAAGCCACACAAATTGATATAATAATGTATCACATGTTTGTATTGGTACAGAAAATCCAAATGTAGTTTCTATTTTCTTGAGCAAAGAGCACAAATTGTTGACTACCAGGTCATGGGATTTTCTTGGACTGGAAAAAAATGGAAAAATTCCTGCAAACTCCGCTTGGAAGAAAGCAAGATTTGGAGAAAATATAATCATCGCTAATATTGATACAGGTATATGTGCTTAGTTACTCTCTTTTTGACTACAGTTCCTCGTATACGTGCTCATAATTGAGTTTACATTTTTGTTTTCTTCCATAATTTGTACTGCAAACATATTTTCCTTTTGTAAATACGTTAGTTGCTTCTTGAACAGGGGTTTGGCCCGAACACCCCAGTTTCCGCGACAAAGGATACGGGCCTGTCCCTTCAAAGTGGCGTGGGAAAGGTGTCTGTGAGATCGACAGATTTAATGGTACAAAGAGTTATCTATGTAACAGGTAATTTTTCTCTTATTTCAATTCAAAAATTGGGTTGAGCGTGAAATAACATATGTATTTTAAAACGCCGTGATGATCACGGAAATGGAACGTGGTTGTTAATGTTTTGTCTGTATAATTTTGGCTCTTATTTTCTCTCCCTCGCAATTTTAATTCATTTATTTTAAATAAATTCACAATTTTATTCTAATCTTTATTTTGATACACTTTGTGTTTTAATTAATTAAATTAGTTTTTAGTTTGCTAAATGTTTGATTTTGAATCCTCAATTTAGTTAAAATGTAAAAAAAAATGTGCAAAAGTAGAATTAAATTAAAATTGTGAATTTTATAAAATAAGAAAATTAATGCTGTGAAAAAATAGAGATCAAAATACTAGATTATGATCTATAGCGATCAAAATTGTAGTTTAGTAATTTTATTATGTATTTATTTTGTGTTTATGAAGGATGTGTTTGAAACTAAAGAAAAACTACCAAAGTATACTACATGGATAGAAATATAGCTGTAGTTATTCTATTATATATGTATCTTTTTAATTTTAAATGGAATCAAAATATTAATTATAATTTAATTATTCTATTAAGTATTTTTGTGTTTATTAAGTATTAACGATGGGTTTGAAATAAAGGAAAGAGTGTGAAAGTATCCTAGATGGATAGAAACTATAGTTTTAATTAGTCAAATAAGAATAATATTTTTTATTATTCAAATAAGTATAAAAAAAGTGCAATAAAAATGACAAGTTAGTATGCAAAGCTCCTACACAATGACTATTGCGGTTTCATATGAAAAAAGTCTATTTTTTTTTTTATTTATAAAAAAACGCTCTGCCCTCCAAATCCATATTTTTCCAAGAGTCACAAGACCAAGAATAAATAAATGAGTATCATAATAACATTATATATTTCATAAAAATTTCTATGAAATTTTTTTAATAATATATATTATAAACTATTTATTGGTCACGTCAAAAAAAATTCTTGAATTAATTGCTGCTAATTGCTATCACATGTAGCCATAATATTAATGTAATTATGATGAATATTCAGGAAGTTGATCGGAGCAAGAATTTTTCTAAAAAATCGGGAGGCCGAAGATAAGAAGATTGACCCAAAGCTACGCAGCGGACGTGATTTCGTAGGGCATGGTACACACACACTGTCAACTGCTGGTGGTAATTTTGTTCGTGGTGCAAATGTTGAAGGTAACGGCAATGGTACTGCTAAGGGAGGCTCCCCAAAAGCTCGTGTTGTAGCCTACAAAGCATGCTGGAATAATCTCGATTCAGGAGGGTGCCATGATGCAGACATTCTACAAGCATTTGATCATGCCATTTATGATGGTGTTGATGTCATCTCTGTCTCTGTGGGTGCGTCTAATCCCTATGCCGAAGCTTTGTTAACAGATGGGATTTCCATAGGGTCATTCCATGCAGTCGCCAAAAACATAGTGGTTGTTTGCTCTGCTGGAAATGATGGACCATCACCTTTAAGTGTGACAAATGTTGCACCCTGGACATTCACCGTTGCTGCTAGCACAATCGACAGGGATTTTATCAGCAACATTTCTCTCAGCAACAATCAATCCATTACGGTAAGAGATCTAATCTAGAGATTGATTTATTTCATATTTTTACTATGTCAACTTAATTCTTGAACCGTACTTGTATCAGGGTGCCAGTCTTAATCGAGGTTTGTCACCATTTTCGCCGTCACAAAAGTACTATTCCGTGATTAAATCTGTTGACGCTAAACTTCCTAATGTGTCCACGGATGATGCGTAAGCACAGTTTTATTTTTTGTTTCCCAAGCTTGCTCAAATATTTATATATACTTGTCTTATACGTTTCGTGTGTATATATGTATGTATGTTGGTGTAGCCGTCTTTGCAAACCGGGAACACTTGATCCTAGAAAAGTAAAGGGAAAGATACTAATCTGCCTTCGAGGCAATAAATTAACTTCAGCTAGTGAGGTCCAACAGGGTCATCTTGCTGGCGCTGTCTCAGTTTTTGTGCTAAATGATAAGGGAAGTGGAAATTTACTTCTGGCCGAGGATCATATTTTACCAGCTGCAAGTGTCGGTGGAAAAACCAATCATATTTTTACTAATGATGAAAATAGTAAAGGCGGCAGTAACAAGTAAAGTTTATATACTAATCCATTTTTTTAAATGTCGTATTCTAGATCATACATATACCTGCAGCAAAGCAAGTGAAACATTTGAATATTAATTTATATATATGTTGTTGAAAGCAAGTGAAACACTTGAATATTAATTTATATATATGTTGTTGCAGTGAGATTTTAGCTTACTTGAATGCTGCAGAAACACATATAGGAGTAAAGCCAGCTCCAATCATAGCTGGATTCTCATCCAGGGGTCCCAGTACCGTGCAACCATTGATACTAAAGGTCTATAATAATATATACATTTGGTTAACTACACCTACATTACATGATGATTTTCGTTCGTACAATTAATGATTCATGTAGAGATGAATTTACGATAATTGATTTCTTTATTCAGCCTGACATAACAGCTCCTGGTGTGAGCATAATTGCTGCTTTTTCACAAGCCGCGGGTCCGACTAATCTTGCAACAGATAGACGTCGGGTTCTTTTCACCGTGCAACAGGGAACTTCTATGTCTTGTCCTCATGTTGCTGGCATTGCGGGTCTTCTCAAAACATATCATCCTAATTGGAGTCCAGCAGCTATCAAATCTGCTATTATGACTACAGGTACGTTCATTACCAAAGTAATATCAATATAAAATCTTCATCCACATCAAATCATTGGCGGCTTATTAACAACTTACTATGTTTTTTATCAATTTCAGCTACAACACTAGATAACACCAATCAACCGATTCAGAATGCATTTGATAAGAAAGCAACTCCCTTCGAATACGGCGCCGGACACATTCAGCCTAACCTTGCAATTCACCCTGGACTTGTTTATGATTTAGGCACAACCGATTACTTGAACTTCCTATGTGCTTCTGGTTACAACCAAGCTTTACTCAAGTTTTTTGCCAATTTGAAATTCCCTTACACTTGTCCCAAGTCTTACAGAATTGAAGATTTCAACTATCCTTCAATTACGGTGCATCATCCTGGCTCAAAGACTATTAATGTTACTCGTACAGTTACAAATGTTGGGCCTCCAAGCACGTATGTTGTGAATACTCAGTGGCCGAAGGGGATTAAGGTTCTTGTGCAACCAAGTTCGTTGACTTTTAAGAAAACTGGAGAAAAAAAGAAGTTTCAGGTTATTCTTCAGGCAATTGGTGTGCCTGGTCACAACATTCCTTTATTTGGGAATTTGTCTTGGACAGATGGCAAGCACAGAGTAACTAGTCAAATCGTAGTGCTGGACACTTAGAAATTACTCTCAGCATTGTTATGTTATCATTGCCATTTTAAGTTGATTGCTTTTATTGTTTTTTAGGCTGTAATATAAGCGTGTTTTCTGTTCATGTTGCATTGAAGTACATTGTCACAAAAAATAAAAGGCACAATCAACAAATCAGGACTGCAGGATGCGGTGATTAAAGGTTAAGATTGTTGTGACTGCATGTAATTTGGCATATTTAAGATTGGTGTTTCCTTTTCCCTTTTGTGAAAAACAGATTAAACTTTCATTATTTAACTACCTTTTCTACTCGATCTTAGCAACTTGTTCTTTTCCTTGGTTTCTCATAAATCAAACACGGAGTCATGATGATATTTACTTGACTTTGGAGATTGACTTTATCCAAAAATCCAAGTTATTGGTGGGTATAATTTTACAAATTTAATTAATAGGTTAAGTTGTAATTTTAATCTCTAATCTTTTAATTCATGTTGTTTTCCTTTTTTTTAATTATAATATTTAGTTCTCTAGTTACAAATCGGTAACTTTAGTTCCTTTGATAAATTATTAATTGTGATTAATAGAGTTATTAAGTTAATTATAAATTATTAACTATTAAAACTTTAATAAAATTATCTTTTTATTAATGTTTTTAATGATTAATAATTTTTATTTAACTTATAATTAATTTAATAATTCTATTAATTATAATTATTTGTTAATAATCAATAAGTTAAACAGTAATCATATATTTATAAAATTAAAAAATTAAATATTACAATTAAAAATTAAGAAAGACCAAAATCATGAATTTAGGAAATTAAAAGGGACCAAAATTACAATTTAATCTAATTAATAATATTGTTAAACAAATTATTGATCCTTGCCATTCACTTTTGTGAATTTGGTAGTGTATGAAAGGAAAAATTCTTTGTAAATTGCACATACTTCCCTTAAAGTTTTCATTTATTATATTAAGTATTCTTTCCAAAAAAATATCTACCGTAAGTCCGTAAGTGCGCTTTTGTTCAATTTGTAGGGTACACGTGCTTTCATATTGACCATGACCAGCATTTCTGCTATTTCATTATAATTATACATCCATCCTATAATTTTTTGAGAATTTTTCTTTCGATAAGATCTCTTTTACGTTGTGTTTTATATAAACTACTTTTTACTAAAATACTCTTGATTATTTTGCATATATTTAATAAAAAATATTAAATAGGTTTAATTGTACACTGTAACACTAAATTATAATTATTTCATGAATTTACAATTTGAATTTTTTCCGTAGATTTTATTATAACAATAATTTTCAATTTTGCTCATTTTACGGATTTATTATTAAATGTGTAATGACATTTTGACATATCCTTAGAAACAATTTAAAATACAACGTTGTTTGGCAACAAATTAAAATTTATTAAAAATCATAAAATTTTGAGTCTTAAGTTATATATATAAGAATGTGGTAGGTTTGAGCGTCCAGCATCTTGTACTTTCCCATAATCACCCAATAGCTCAAACATGGTTTTCACTAAGCTTTCATTAATTCGTCTGATTCTCTGTTCACTCCTAAGCCTCCATTCCTCCCAACTTCTCAAGTTTTCTTCTTTTGCCTTTGCTGCCATCACTGCTTATGAAGGAACGGAAGCAAGTGCTCTAGTTGAGTGGAAAGCTAGCCTTGACAACCAAAAAAGCCAAGCTTCTCTGTCTTCATGGACAACTGCTGTCAGTCCTTGCAGGTGGAAAGGAATCGTTTGTGACGAGTCCAACTCTGTGACAGCTATAAATGTTGCAAATCTTGGGCTAAAAGGTACTCTCTACACTCTCAACTTCTCTTCCTTTCCCAAGCTTCTAACTCTGGATATTAGTTACAACAGTTTTACTGGAACTATTCCTCAGCAAATTGCTAACTTGTCCAGACTTTCTCAGTTGATAATGGATTATAATCTGTTTTATGGCTCAATCCCTATCTCCATGATGAAGTTGGCTAGCTTGTCATTGCTAAACTTAGCAAGCAATAATCTTTCTGGCTACATTCCTAAGGAGATTGGACAATTGGGGAGCTTGAAGTATTTACTACTTGGATCAAATAAACTTTCTGGTACCATTCCTCCAACAATTGGAATGTTGGCCAACCTCGTTGAACTTAATCTGTCAAGTAACTCTATCTCGGGTAAAATTCCTTCAATTAAAAACTTGACAAATTTAGAAAAACTTATGCTCTCAGACAATAGTCTTTCTGGCCCCATTCCACCCTACATAGGAGACTTGGTCAATTTGATTGTTTTCGAAATCGATCAAAATGAAATTTCAGGATTAATTCCTTCCAGTATTGGAAACTTGACAAAGCTGGTCAATATGTCCATTGGCGATAACATGATTTCTGGATCAATTCCTGCCTCCATCGGAAACTTGGTCAATCTAACGATCTTAGACCTTTCTGAAAACAAAATTTCCGGAGTTCTTCCTTCCACCTTTGGAAATTTGACAAAGCTCACCTATTTACTATTGTTAGATAACAAACTTCATGGTAGATTACCACCCACAATGAATAACCTCACCAATGCCATATGGTTACAAATATCTAGAAACAGTTTCACTGGCCCTTTGCCACAACAAATTTGCCTTGGTGGTTCACTTATAAGATTTGCTGCTATCAATAATTCTTTCACGGGTCCAGTTCCAAAAAGCCTGAAAAATTGCTCCAGTCTTTACAGACTCAGACTAGATGGAAACCAGTTGACCGGAAATATATCAGATGCTTTTGGTGTATATCCAAAGTTGGACTACGTTGATCTGAGTAGCAATCATTTTTATGGCCACATTTCACCAAACTGGGCAAAGTGTCCTGGTCTCACAAGCCTTAAGATGTCCAACAACAATTTATCTGGTGGTATACCCCCAGAACTCGGCCAGGCACCCAGCTTACAAGTACTTGTCTTGTCTTCAAATCATCTAACAGGAAAAATTCCCCAAGAACTTGGGAACTTGATAACTTTGTCGGAGTTATCAATAGGCGACAATGAACTTTCTGGCAACATTCCTGCAGAAATAGGAGCCTTGTCCGGCCTTACAAGTCTCAAGCTTGCAGCAAATAATTTAGATGGCCCGGTTCCAAAACAGGTGGGAGAGTTGCGCAAGTTACTTCACTTGAACTTGAGCAAGAATGAATTCACAGAAAGCATTCCTTCAGAATTTAACCAATTGCAATCTCTTCAAGATCTTGACCTTAGTAGGAATTTGTTAAGCGGAAAAATACCAGCAGAACTTGCAACTTTGCAAAGATTGGAAACGCTAAACCTCTCACACAACAATCTCTCTGGAGCCATTCCTGATTTTAAGAATAGCTTGGCAAATGTTGACATATCTAACAATCAATTGGAGGGTTCAATTCCCAACATTCCAGCCTTCCTTAACGCTTCATTTGATGCATTGAAAAATAATAAAGGCTTGTGTGGAAATGCCCCCAGTTTGGTGCCTTGCCACACCCCACCTCATGATAAGATGAAAAGAAATATCATCATGTTGGCATTACTCCTTTCTTTCGGCGCTCTATTTCTATTATTATTGGTGGTTGGAATTTCGTTATGTATTTGCTACCGAAGAGCAACAAAGGCCAAAAAGGAGGAGGATAAAGAAGAAAAAAGTGAGGATCATTATTCCCTTTGGAGTTATGATGGAAAAATAGTGTATGAAGATATTATGGAAGCCACAGAGGGGTTTGATGACAAATATCTCATTGGAGAAGGGGGAACTGCATCTGTCTATAAGGCGAAATTACCCTCAGGACAGATTGTTGCTGTGAAAAAACTTCATGCTGCACCCAACGAGGAAACACCCGAATCAAAAGCTTTTTCAACTGAGGTTAAAGCCTTGGCCGAAATCAAGCACCGTAACATTGTGAAGTCACTTGGATATTGTTTACATACACGCTTCTCCTTTTTGGTTTATGAGTTCATAGAGGGTGGTAGCTTGGATAAAGTACTAACCGATGATACACGTGCAACAATGTTTGATTGGGAAAGGAGGGTGAAGGTTGTTAAAGGTGTGGCAAGTGCTTTGTACCATATGCATCATGGTTGCTTTCCTCCTATTGTTCACCGTGACATATCAAGCAAGAATATTCTTATAGATTTGGATTATGAAGCCCGCATCTCTGACTTCGGAACAGCTAAAATTCTGAATCCTGATTCACAAAATATAACAGCGTTTGCAGGCACATATGGATATTCTGCACCAGGTTTGGCCATTTTTGTTCTTAAGAATTTAATCCTATATATATACTTGTTTCATTAATAATAAGTCCCGCCACTTGTTTTATAATACTATTTATATTATTTTGATGAATTACAGAGCTTGCTTATACCATGGAAGTGAATGAGAAATGTGATGTCTTCAGTTTTGGAGTGCTTTGTTTGGAAATAATAATGGGAAAGCATCCAGGAGATCTCATTTCTGCATTGTTTTCATCATCTGCGTCTAATATGCTATTAATTCATGTGTTGGACCAGCGACTACCTCAGCCAGTGAAGCCAATTGTTGAAGAAGTGATCTTGATTGCAAAATTAACATTTGCTTGCTTAAGTGAGAATCCACGCTTTCGCCCAAGTATGGAACAAGTGCATAACGAGTTTGTGATGCCAAAATCATCTTCTTTGGGTCCACTCCCCATGATCACACTTGGTCAACTATGTAAATAATGGAACCTTGTTTTCTGGTGTGTTCTATGTTTTTTAGTTTTTTGGTGTACACTGTAATTAAGCTTTTCGTGATATTAATGTTTTTCTCGAGCATGTTTTGTATGTTTCTGATGGAGTGCTTTGTATGTTTCTTCTGTTCTTTAAAGACTTGGAAAATAATGGAAAGTCGCTTATGTCTTTTGTAAGATCGAATAAATAAAGTGTGATTTTGAAGGGAGCAGTCATGTTTTTAGTCTTTATAAAATAAAGTCATTTTATACACACACACACACATATATATATAAAGCTACTTTATCAAAAGAAAAAAGTAATGTTTTTGGTAAGATAAGGATATTTTTGACTGCATATTTCTTTGAGGATTATTTGACGTTAACGGTTAGCCACTCGATGAAGTATATTGCATTTAATTGAAGACACTCCCAAGTTCCATTATATATTAGGACTTTTAGTAATCTACAAGAAAACTCGTATAAGGATATTTTGAAGAATAAATTTGAATACAAATGTTTTTATATATTTTAATTTTACACAAAACTATTATACGGATCATTTTATTTTTTTTCAAATAGAAAAAAATTAAGATTATTTATGACTGATATCTGCAACAAAGTTTAATCAATTAAATATTTTATTAAATCAAATGTCAATTGATTAAAATGTTTATTTTTATAAATAATGTTCTATTATGAATTTTAATAAATATGTTATATGAAATTTACATAAAATGAGAAATTAATTAAATTAAATTAAATTAAATTAGTTTGATTGGTTCAAAATTAAAAGCTGTATTCATTATTATAAAATATAAGAAATTAATATATTTAAGAGACTAAAAACATATTTAAGATTAATATATTTGTAAAAACAAGAAAGACAATAAAAATATTTTAGTAAAATTGATTTCTAATAAATACTATGATATTGGAGTGATTATTTTTCTTAGTTTATGTGGGAAAAAAAAATTATCCCTACCCTATTATACATGCCATCTCGCAATTGTTACAAAAGGAAGACGTTCCTCACAAAAAAAGAAAAAGAAAATAAAAAGGAAGTCGTTTCTTTGGGTCCACCAAAAGAAAGAAAGAAGTCGTCTTTTGATAAATCAATCTACGAGTTTCTGTGCCTTGTTCAACCAATCAATATAAAGAAAATATTACTCCATTTGTAAATTTCTTTAGCTTAAACATGCGTGATGTACATTTTTATACTACTAGAATGTGACTCTTATCAAACCAACTTAGAAAATAAGATTATTTTTCATTTATATATTTTATATTTTGTACCATCATCTGATCAATGTGATATTTTTTTCTCAACAATAACAAAAATATATTAATTACATAAATAGTAATATTTAGATTTATACATTTTTCTAAAATATTTTTAGATTTTATGCTTAGATAATATGATAAGTATCTTTTAAATAGATTCTCATTATTCTAAAATGTGAATTTCATATAATATTGACTTGTAAAGTGAAAATTATTATTCCTTTATATATTTATCTTGATATTATTTTTTTATCCGGCTTAATTTTGTTCAATACTATATATGAGGCTTCATTCATGTTTATTTTATATCTAATTTCATTTTATTTATTTATTTTCAATCAAAGTGGTCTGATTAGGGATATTTTTTCTAAGCAATTGTCTCTATTTTATGTAGATAAATAATTCCCCCCAAAAAATAAAATAGGCTAAATCAAATGCAATATTTTTTTTTTCTGTGAAACAACTTGAGAAAACCCCCAAGAACACTAAAATCCGCAAGAAAACACGGTATTACAACTTTCAGCAAAACGGCATTATACAAAAAGGAAGGGACAAATCAAAGACCTTAACTGCCTAATCAAATGCATTATTTCAACACAGGCTTCTTTGCTTTAAGTTCACGTACTTATCTCCTTTTTATTTTTCCACCTAAATAAGTAGTATTAATTTAGTATTTCTATTTTACCTCTCTTTTCTCTTTTATCCCACACTATTTTTCTTCAAATTACTAAAAAAAATGGAATTTTCAAAGGCAAAATTCCGTCGCTAACATCAAAATCACAAAGATATATAAATTTAATTTTGGACCTTATTTATCTAAACCAAAAGCAATTTGCGATTACAACTCAAAGAGGAGTCGGACTTACACGTCCCTAATCCAAAATAAACAAGACCATACTATTGCCCGAGCTAGAAATTATGGGAAGATGAGTGTTGAGAGTTTCATCCTTAGGATAGACTTTGGTGAGTTTCACTTGTGGATTTGCATTATTTTATGGGAATTGTGATAGACTCCTTTTTTCTTTTTTTAATAGATGCCTTCATTAATCATTGTAGAGCTTTGTTTGACAAAGCTTTACGTTTGGAGAGCCTCTTCCCTCTCAATTTAATACTTTTAGGCTTTTATTTGGGGGAGAGATTTTGGAGGGGAAGGAAAGGAAGGGAAAGATTTAGGTAGGGAGATATCTTTATTTGAGAGTTTTAATTTTTGAGGGAAATGATTTGAGGACTTTTAAAACTTCTCTAAAATCTTCCAAAGCCTAAAAATTGTTGTCCCCCCTATTTGGAAGGTTTTTAGAAGGAAAAATAATAAAATTATTATCATATCCCATCCAGTGTTAATAAAATTACTATCCTACCCAGTCAATGTCAATAAAACACCAAAATACAAAACACTGAATCAGAATTCAATGACAAAATTGTAAAAATATCTTATTAACTTTTCATTTCTCTCTCTTAATATATTTTTAACTCCAAACAAGGAATTTTCCTTCCCCTTCCTTCCCTTTAAATCTCTTTCCTTCCCTTCCCCTCCTAACACCCAAACAAAATCTTAAGGTTTGCTCTGAATTTATCTGCTGATATAAAGAACCTCTTATTACAAATAATGTACATACTATTTCCAAAATCCTTCAAGATACATAGTGAAGTCACACGGGGAAGGATTCAAAGTCTTATAAAATTTATATAAAAATGTGTAAAGTGAGGAAGAGTGACTATCGATGTACCCTTTACTTTCACTTTTTATTTTATAATTTAAATTTTATTCACTTTAAAAAAGGCAAAGAAGAAAAAAAGGGAATGCCCAAGTTAATACGATTCACACTATGATGTTCTTGTTTCTACTAAACTAGTAAAGTGACCCGTATGACAAGTTTTAATTTTGAAAATAAATATATCTATATTATATATAAAGTTGATGATGCACATCTTACTAAACAGTAAAATGATTCACTATTTTTTGACAGAGTAAAATGATTCAGTATTTTCAACATAATCATTATATTTTAAAATAATAATAATAATAAAACTTAATATATACATTAATTAATAATTTTAACTTAACTATAAACTTAAATGTAATTTATGAGAAATTCTAAATAATAAAATAATTTAATTTCTAATATATTTTTATAGTCACAACAATTTTTTCTTTTAGTCTCTATAATTTAAAATATCTAATTTTTGTCTTTATAGTTATAAATTTAAAATATCCATGTATGTTATAATTTAAAATTATAGCATACATGGATTAAATTTATTTCAAATAGAAAAATAAAAACATTTCTGACTCATATTTGAAAGACATTTTTAATCAATTAAAAAATTAATTAAATCAAATTAATTTTAATTGATTAAAATATATTTTTCTTCAAATAATGGTCTACTATGAATTTTCATAAATACAATTAAATGAAATTTAACAAATTAACAAATCAGTCAAATTAAATTAAGTAAAAAGATACTCTAATTAAACTTGGTAGGATAAATAAAGTATTACTATATTTTTTGTTATCATTTGGTGTTAAAAATCATTAATAATTTTTTTAAAAAAATTAAGATGAAAAGCTGTATTAATCTAAAGTTATTACGTGACACAATTTTTGATAATTTTTTTTTTAAAAAAAATTCTTTGCTTAAACAATTTCTGCGATTGCAGATTGAAAAATTAAAATTATACCTTTTTTCTTTTCTTTTCGCTTTCATTTTCTGTGCATGATGGTGATTCTTCGAAGCCAATGACGAATGATTCTTACCCGTGTAGCAAGTGCCGTCTGAAAGCTAACTGTTTGTACGGCGTGTGATGCACATTTTTCACACTGTCTGAGGCTTTCGTTCTTCTTCATTCTAAAACATACTTTCAAAATAATTCCTGAAAAGCTAAGTGTTTGGTTTTTTTTTTTTTAAGTAGTCTTCTTTATTTTATTTTTTTTTAAACAATTCCTGAAAAACTTAAAGTAAAATAAGCTAAAATCAAATGCATTACTTCAACGCATGCTTGCTTCCTTGATTCCAATCAGTTAGAGCACTCTTGCAACTCCAATATGAATGTAATTAAGTAATTGAAGTGCAGTTGGATTATTTGAAAATCATCTAGCCCCTTCTTATTTTCAACCGTTGGAATATAGTGTGATTATTATCTCAAACTCACCCTAGTTGAACCAAATTGCAACTGATTGGTTAATGGTAAAGGGATGTTGGACTATGCAACTCCAAGATAACCTGATCAAGTTGGTGTTTTTTCAAGTTTGGTACAGATATGGTGGGAAGATTTTATTGAATGACAAATTATACAAATCTTTCAAATATTTAATCTTAACGTTTTAAACTTCACCCCACTGTGACTCATGTTTGATTTGTCTATATCATACCCATCTTAGATAAAGACTAAGTATCATAAAACCAGCAAAAAATCTTAACAAATCTGTCACTTCCTACTGGTTTAGTTATTACAACAATCTCTAAAATAAAAGGTCATGATGCTCAACAAGGTACTATTGAATATACAATGAGCATATTTCATAAGCAAAGGAAGGTGAAACAGAACTTACACAGAAACAGGGCAACCGTCCCTGTTCCAAAATAAACAAGATTTGACCTATATAACACCATTTAATTTAACAACAATATGCATACCGCTTGAGCAGACACAAATGAATCTAAAGTCACATGACTATCTAAACTGATGGACTGAGTTAAAGTATTAGGCACTTTCATTGTAAATAACTGGCATGTGCCTAGTCATGCTGCCTTGTATGCACGTACTGGCATGGTTGTATGCAACCAAGGTTTTAAATTACGGTCAGGTCCCGTTAGAGTTTCATTGCAGTATTTGATGTTGTGGACAATTTCAGATATATGTAACTGATGTGGCTGCGTTGATTTTATACTGCAGCAGAAATTGTCATTGGATACCATTTTTTAACACCTTGGCTGCAACAAGAAGTGCATGGTCAAGGAAAGTGGGACTAATATGCCAATGTATTTTACATTTTGTTTCTTTAAGCATTGTTTCCTGAGGGAGGAGGAAGCTAGCAAAATTCTAAAATGTGAAAGTTGTAGTAACAAAACAAACAAAAGATATAAAGTTAGGGACGGTGCCTAAGATTCCACACTCCACAGTGTTGTACTTGTAGACCTAAATTTCAGATGCCTGACAGACTCACGTGGTTGTTTGCTTTGAGCATATTCCACCCTGGCTGCTGGCAAATATATGTAAAACTTGAATTGTGTTATTGCCTGAGATTGAAATGGAAGATAGGGTCAAGGGGATGATGTGGATGCGATGTTTCACCAAACTGGTGGAGCCCTGTTATCCAACATTTTTTTGAAACCCCCCTGTTATCCAACGTTGGTGAGTTTCACTTTTGGATTTGCATTATAGTAAGTGTTTGAAAAGTATTCCCTTTGGAGAGCCTCCTCTTATTCGCTAATATAAAAGCCTCTTTCTTATCAAGAATGTACACATTATTGAGTAAAGCCTTCAAGATAATGTCGAAAGATTAAGAACATGTTTGGATAAATTTCTTTAGAAGCATTTTTAAAAGAAAAAAATAAGAAGAAAAAAATAAAATGAGTTTTTTTTCTTACCAATATAGTTTCTCTAAAAGATAAGATGACATCTACAAATGAACTAATGAAAAACTCATTTTAATTTATAGAGAAGTTCATTTCCTTTTTTTTCTTATTTTTTTTTCTCTAAAAATACTTCTAGTAAAACTTACATCCAAACAGGTCCTAATTAAGGTCTTCAAGATATACATAGTGGAAGACTAAGAGTTAGGCATTCAGCTCTTATAAGTAAAAACTAACATGTAAAGTGGGAAAGGAAACCGTATTGATTGTACCCTTTAATTACTTTCACTCTTTATTTTATCACTTTTTAAAAGGAAAATTAAAAAAAGAAAAGGAATGCCCAAATTAATGCATTTTAGACGATGATGTTCTTATTTCCTTATTATTTTTATAATAATTATTTTAAAAGTCTATATATATTCTTGTCCAATTATATTTTTAACATATAAATTTATAACTAAATCATAAAAAAATATTCCAACAAGAAAAATTAAAACAAAAAAAACATATATAAAATAATTCATCTACATTTAATCATCATTATTGTCATCAAAAATATAAAAATAAAAATAATTTGAATATTACTAATTCCAACATACAATCTAAGATATTAAAATAGTTTGAAAAACTTAATTAAAAGAAAGTAGTCCATACATAAGTGACATTCTCACGATCTATCCATACATAAGTTGCATTGTCTTATCATATAAAGGAGTTTGTTAGTATAACTTTTTTTTGGAACAAGCATTAAGATAATATTATTAAACACCAAATTGGAACAAGATGTACCAATTTAGGCATGAAACCAACATTACACAACGAGTACACCAGAATTGCATAACTCTACTTCCTCTTAATTCACATGATATCAGGGACAAACACTATTAATAACTACCAATACGTTCCTCTTAATTCACATGACATCAGGGATGAACATTATTGATCCAACTAAATAGAAAGAATGGCCTTGTATCTCATTCTCCTTCCCCTAGATACAGAAAGTAATAGTATACACACAAAGAAAGTTGCAACGAAGAACTCAACAAATCATATTAGTTTTCAATACCAATGCCCCAGCTGACAAAGGCAAAGCCATCAATCAAACATGTCGGTTAATCAAATTTTTGTTTGCAAGACTCTCTTTATACTTCAAATTATCAGCTTATCAGATTACTCTTTTTTTAGAGTAATAAATAGTGAATAGTTTCGCCCAAAGCATTAACGTCACTTTGAAACACACAAATTGTAAGTGAAACAGGTTTATGTTATCCATCACTTTGAAATCAAGATTAAGAAACAAAATAAAAAACACAAATCAATGTCAAACTTTGAATCAAGAAACCCTAGATTAGAGAAGAAGAAAAAAACAAAGATGAGAGTTAACAAACCAGAGATAGCAACGAAACTGCAAAAGTGATGGTGAGGGATGGTCGAGCGAAAGGAATGAGTATGAGAATCTAAGCGAGGGAGAGCGAGAATCTGAGAGAGAGAGAGAGAGAGAGAGAGAGAGCGAGAGTCTGAGAGCATAGAGCGTGAAAGAGAGAGTGTTAGCAGCGGATAGTGTGAGAGAATTTCAAATTCTCTCTTTTTAGTTGACAAATTAAAATTCCTTAATTTTAGTTAACTGAATAATTCCTGATTAAAATTTCTTAAATTTTAAAATTTTTTAAATAAAATATCAAAACATGAAATTTTATCTTAAAAAAATTTAAATTCTTGTTTAAATTACTTTCCCCAATTTAAATGCTTCATCTTAGTAGAATGGTTGAGAGCCAACATTTACAATTTAGATATGTGGAAATTCTACTTTATTTACTATCAGCCAACAATTTTACTACTTGTAATAAACATAAAAATTACAACTTTTCAATATTCCAGTAATCTTTATCTACAAAAAAAATGAAATTAAAAACATTTTCCCAAATTCAAAAAAAATTACTGACTTGAAAGACTTATTCAACAAACGAAAATAATAGAGACTATGTTCTGCTTCTCCAATCCTAAAGTAAAAATTAAACAGATTTGCTGCAAAATAAGAAACCAAGGCCCAGCAAAATACATCACAAAGATCCACTGGATGCCTGGATCACTGTTATATACAATGGATAACAATTTGCTGACTTAAAAAGTCCATAACGATAGATAATTAAATTACTCTGACTGAAAGCAATACCAGTACTACACTAGCACTTCCTATAATTTTGAAAAATAATACAAGGTGACAACATGAAAGTAGCTAGAAAACAACTAAATTAGGGGTTTAATTATCATAGAATTTGAAACCCCACAAAACTGTAAGGTGAAGAATGCCAAAGCTTTGTACGACCACAATTGGGTGACCCAAATGCCCAATAACAGATTTAGGATATGCTCTATAGCTATTTTAAAATTTAGGTTTAAGACCTATCAGGATCTCACAAAATTAAATTGTAAGCTAGAGACTGTCTAAGCCTTATAAGAAGTAAACTAGTCATATCTTTATTCGACCTGGAATTTCAAGAAATTAGGATTAAGAACATTGTACAATTCATTAATGTGAATAATTTTAATAAGAAAAAAAAAGTTTCATTGATCAGTTTTTCGACCGTATGTTATTACTTGTTAGAATTATCTTTGCATATAAGCTACATACATGATTGTGAGGGTGCCTAATACAAACACAGCTCCAATGAAACGATGTTCGATACAACATTCCAATAATAAAAAGCAATTAAGACTTTCTACCTAGTAACATCAAACACAAACACAAACACAAACACAAACGACAATGATAACATTTCTGAGAGTGATTTCGTTACAGGATTACAATTTGCCATCTGCCCAAGACAAGTTCCCAAATACTGGAAAACCACGACTAGGCCAACTGGTTGCCTCAAGAATAACACGAAAGCTCTTCTTTTCTCCAATTGTCTTGAAAGCCAATGAACTTGGTTGAACAAGAACCTTAAATCCTTCAATTACGTTAGCTTTCGCAACATATGTGCTATTTGGAGTCCCCACATTGGTAACTGTACGAGTAACACTTATAGGGTTCATCCCTCGATTTTCTACTGCGATCGAAGGATAGTTGAGATTTTCGATGTTGTAAGATCATGGGCACACATGAAGTTCAAGTAATCCCTTGTTCTCATATCATAAACAAGTCCAGGGTCCATTGCAAGGTTAGGCTGAATATGTCCAGAGCCATAATCAAATGGAGTTGCTATCTGATCAAATGCGTCCCGAATTGGTAGGTTGTTGTTATCTTGTGTGGTAGCTACAGGAATAGCATAATTTCTATCAAGCTTTTTTTTTTTCCAAATTTTAAAGTGCATTGTTTTTTGTTTTTTTTCAACATCTAAAACAGATTTTTTATTTTGCATTTTTAGTTCCTCAGAGGTCACAAGTGTGATTTGAATTTTATCCCATTTATCATGAGGTTCCTCTATCCTCATTCTATCCAATATTAAACAGAATTAGCTAATGTGACGTATGACATCTTAAAACTCTATTTACTTACTGATATATCATGTCTGTTTGTCACATCTGCTAATTCCGTTAAGCAAAATGCTAGTAATTATCAATTGATGCGATTGAAATTTAAACGACAAAAACTGAAAGACTAAAATACAATAAAGCCTTAATTATATTTTTGACAAAGGTAATCAATGTTTCGTTTGGTATGTGCATATAGATGTATTATTTTTGCCAACATATCAGTAGTCATAATGGCTGATTTAATAGCTGCTGGACTCCAATCAGGATGAAGCGTTTTGAGAAGACCTACGACACCAGCAACATGAGGGCAAGACATAGAAGTTCCCTGTTGTAGATTGAAAGGAACACGACGTCTATCTGATGGTTGATTTGATGGACTTGCGGCTAGTGAATAAGCAGCCAATATGTTGACACCAGGGGCAATTATGTCAGGCTGAAACAGAAAATAAAGTATTGAATGTAAGAAAATGGAAAAGAAAAATATATCATGAAGATGAAATGAAATGTAGACCTTGAGTATCAATGGTTGCACTGCATTGGGACCCCTGGATGAGAATCCAAGTTATCCAACCACAATTGGAGCAGGCTTTATTCCTATATATGTTCTTGCTACAGTCATGTAAGCAACAAGTTTCCTGCAGAGAAATTTATAGATTAAGTTTTTCATTTGCTGCAAGTATTTTTAGAATGTAACACTGAAATGAAATTGGCTTAGTGTCTGTTTGAATTCATGTCAGATCATCCAAAATGACCTTGAAATACCAACTTTCCTGATTTTAAATAAATATGTACATGCTTGGTCTCCCGTTGGAAAATTGATTCTGAATCCCAAATTAAACAATTTATCCGGTGGTAAACCGCCAGAGCTTGGCCAGGCACCCAAATTACAACAACTTCAACTCTCTTCAAATAATATAAGTGGAAAAAGTCCAAAAGGTTTTCGTAAATTGACCCTGTTGTTTGAACTCTCTTTGAGTCACAATGAATTTTCTAACTACATTCCCACAGAAATGGGATCTTTGCTAAACCTTCAACATTTGAAACTTACAGCAAATAGTCTAACTGGTCCGATTCCAAATCAACTTGGACGACTGCTCAAGTTAATTGACTTGAATTTGGCAATAATAAATTATCACATGGCCTTCCCTCTGGATTTAACTAATTGCAGTCTCTTCAAACTCTTGATCTTTGTGGCAACTTGTTAAATGGACAAATACCAGATCACTTGGAAAGCTGCACAGATTGAAAAATTTGAATCTCTCACACAATAATCTCTGGCACCATTCCATCCAATTTTTAAGAAATTGTTGAGTTTGACAATTGTTTACACCAACAACTAATTAGAGGGTCCAATTCCTGATAATGTTGAAGGTAACGGCTATGGTACTGCTAAGGGAGGCTCCCCAAGAGCAAGCGTTGTGGCCTACAAAGCGTGCTGGCATAAACTGGATACCAGAGGGTGCCATGAAGCAGATATTCTACAAGCACTTGATTATGCCATATATGATGGTGTTGATGTCATCTCCGCCTCCGTGGGTGGGTCTAATCCCTATACCGAAGCTTTGTTAACAGATGGGATATCCATAGGGATAGGGGCATTCCATGCAGTTGCCAAAAACATAGTGGTTGTTTGCTCTGCTGGGATTAACGGGCCATCACCTTTAAGTGTCCCAAATGTTGCACCCTGGTCCTTCACGGTTGCAGGGTGGTGGCCGGGTGGGGGTGTTAGCTTACTTAAGTGCGGCAAGAATATATATAGGAGTAAAGCCAGCTCCAATAATAGCTGGATTCTCATCCAGGGGTCCCAGTTCCGTGCAACCATTGATACTAAAGGTCTACAAACATTTTGTTACACCGACATGACATGATGAGTTTCGTTCTTACAATTAATGACTCATGTAAGATAAACTTGCCGTAATGTGTTTCTTTTTCAGCCAGACATAACTGTTCCTGTTGTGAACATAATTGCAGCTTTTACACAAGGAGCAGGTCCGTCTAATATTGCATCAGATAGACGTCGATCTCTTTTCAATGTGCAACATGGAACTTCTATGGCTTGCTTTCATGTCGCTGGCATCAGGGGTCTTCTCAAAACATATCATCCTACTTGGAGTCCAGCAACTATCAAATCAGCTATCATGACCATTGGTACTAATAATTACTATTTACTATTTATACGTAAATTATTTAAATTACATAATAATTATTTATTTTTTCTTCTTTTAATGTTTCTTTTGAAATATATAAATTTAGTTTTTTTTGAATTTTTATCCAATAAATAATAAAATTAGTTGATTTTTAGTATATTAGTTATATTTTCTTTGTATAATTACACATTAAAACTTGAAAGATGAATTGAGGATATAGATTTAGCGCGTCACCAATATAAAAAAAAGTCCAATTAAATAAGTTTTGATGGTAAAAAGGGAAGCAGAGGAAAATCATCGAAAATCAGAAACCTAAGATACAAAGAAAAGAAAAATTCACACTAAAAAAGTTTACTTATGTCTCTTGTTTAATTTGTCGTCTTCCATTTTCTTTCATTAATTATTTTTTGCTTTTGTTTTTGTAAGTCTCTCTGACAAAGAAAGACTAAATTCTACTTCGAGTCGAACTATCAAATCAGCTATTATGACCATAGCTACATTAATATTAGCTATAGTGATATATATGCATTCTTAATTACAAAATACTATCGTATGTATGCAGCATATTATTTGGAAAAACATTGGAGGCTTATTAATTAACAACTATGCTTTTTATTTATTTCAGCTACAACATTAGATAAGACGAATCAACCAATTTGGAATGCATTTGATAAGAAAGCAACCCCCTTCGAATACGGCGCCGGACAAATTCAGCCTAACCTTGCAATTGACCCTGGACTCGTTTACGATTTACGCACCACTGATTACTTGAACTTCTTATGTGCTTCTGGTTACAACCAAGCTTTAGTCAAGTTGTTTGCCAAGTTGAAATTCCCTTATAAAGTCTTACAGAATTCAAGATTTCAACAATCCTTCAATTACGGTGCATCATCCTGGTTCAAAGACTATTAATGTTACTTGTACAGTTAGAAATGTTGGGCCTCCAAGCACGTATGTTGTGAATACTCACTGACCGAAGGGAATTAAGGTTCTTGTCCAACCAAGTTCGTTGACTTTTAAGAAAACTGGATAAAAAAAAGAAGTTTAAGGTTATTCTTCAGGCAATATTAATTGGTGTGCCTAGTCACAACATTCCTTTATTTGGGAATTTGTCTTGGACAGATGGCAGGCACAGAGTAACCAATCCTGTTGTAGTGCTGTAATGTAACCTTAGAAGTTAGAAGTTGCTCTTAGCATTGTTATGTTATCACTGTCATTTGAGTGTGTTTGCATTTTCTTTTTTTAGGCTATAATATAAGCGTGTTTCCTACTCCTGTTGTATTAAACTTTTTCTAAACTAATAGGTAGGTTTAAAATTTTGAGGTATTGAACTTTGTTGCATTGGAGCTATGTTTGTAATGGGCACACTCTATCATGTATGGAACCTGTATCTTTGAAAGTCTAATAGGCATTGTTGAGAGTTGAGACCCATATCTAAATAATATTGAACAATTTTAATTAGGCTCTAAATCTATCAATTTGCATTCACATGTTGATTTCTCTTCTTTCTATATTATCTCGTGCAGTCATGCATTCATTTTCAGCTACCTTTAGTGTTAGTTGTTGGTTTCATGTGAACTCAAGAGGGATGAATTGAGTTTTATAAAATAATTCTTAATTTAAAATCAAATTTAAAGTAATAATATAGAGATAAGAGATAAATAAGACAATTTTAACGTAGAAAATCTAATTGGGTAAAAAATCACGACATTCAAATCAGATAACCAATCAAATGGATAATTATAATTTTGCATACAAGAGTTCCTATCCTAGTTTCATAGTCTATCCTTAAACAACAATTATGATATCTTTGTTTCCCAGCCAAGCTGGTATCCTAATTTTTCCGCCAGAAGTCACACGTCTCAATTCACCAAGAATGGAGACAGAACTGGTATCTTAGTTTCCTAATTGCGACCTCTTCCAAAGTCAAGAAGAAGAATACAATAAAATGGTTACGCTTCTATACCTTAAGTAAATAAGTACCTTTAAATTCTGATGGAGAGTTGAAGAATCAGACTTGAGGAACACTTCTATATGATCTCACAACAATTATCTCAATGATGCAAATATAAACTCTCTAAAGCTCTAATATTATTTGGAATAGAATGCATACTCTAAACACAAAAATATGTTTCGATTTATGCTAATTTAAGCATATGATTTTAACCAATTTTTTAATGCAATCCTAAAAAATATTCTATCATATTATGTAATGCAATCTTAAAGATATTCTATTTTATTATGCAATGCAATCTTAAAAATATTCTATCCTATTTTTGAATGCAATACCAAAAATATATTATATCTTGTTTTTTAATGTAATCTTAAAAAAATATTTTATTTTATTATGCAATGCAATCTTAAAGCAAATATCTTGGCAAGATTAATATTCTAATCTCCTCACATAAAATTTAATAAAAATAAATAGAAACACATTTTCTTAATTCCATATCATCTTGAATGATATCAATCTTCAGAATTCTTCATTGTTATGTGATATAAATTTAATAATGTGACATTCATTGTTTGTTATCATCAAAACTTTATAAATTTTTTTATACATTAGGGGTCAACAAATATCCAACAATTTCTCTCTTTTTGATGGTAACAAATAATTAATGTCATGTACTAATTGAATGAACATATATATTATGAATGCACTATGAATGAATGATATTCAACTTTATCTACTAATGATTTTCAACTATTTCCTTGTCTTATTAAGCTATGACTAGAATCAATAACTCACAACAATCTACCATAACATGACATTCAAACCCCTTTCCCCCTTTTGGCATCATCGAAAAAATTAAAACAAATAATCATGATAGAAAGAATGGTTAGGAACCTTAGCAGGAATATGGATACATGGGGAGAACAACATGAATAGAGCTAACAATGAAGAACAAGAAACTGATAAAGATGAAAGACTACAAAAAAATTAACATTCTAAAACACATGCCTTAACATTGCAATAAATTGTTTTTTTGTTTATATTTAAGATCATTCTATGTCCTTATTCTCAAGACTTTTCATAAGCTTGTATATCATGACTGCTCTCCACTCTTAGTATGAAAATATTTCATAAGTATAGATATGCATAATTTTCCATGTTCCTCTCCACTTAATACTTTCAACATGCCTTTTTTTTTTAAAATCAAGATGATTGCTTCAACTTTTCTTTTCTCTTTTTTTTAATCAATCAAGATGACTGCTTCAACTTTCTTTTTCTTTTCTCTTTTTTTTTTTGCTTTAGAAACTATGCATACCCATACCTAAAAGGGATTTTTTAATCAAAACACAAAGGGTTGCATATTGTGACTAGGGATATAAAATACAGAAATGATTAACTTGAAAGGCTCAAACAACCAAAGATGACCTATATCATTTTCAGTAAACTTATGAAACATCTCAAACAATGAATCTTGAGTTTCAATAATACAAGTTTTAGATTGTTTATCTCACAGAGAAAATACATATATACATTATTCTTCACAATATAGAAAATTCACTACAATATCAAGACATACACTTAAGAATTAATAACATAAGAAGGTATATGAAGTTAACGATATAATAAAGATAGATAAATATGGAAGTGAGAGAAACAAGATATATAATCCAATATAAGCTAAACAAACATTATTATAATTGGTCTTCTTTTATGTAAGACTTGTTCTTTTTATAAGCCAGAAAAAATAATAAATATATAAAAATGACGTTCCCAATTTCTCAACATCAAAATAAAATAAAAATAAAAAAATTCAATTATCACTTTTTACTTTAAACCCATGAAAAATACTAATAAGTGTGTAGATTAATTGTTACCAGGTATTTCAGTATAGCACATGGTTTTGAGGAAAAAATTTATTGGCTATAAACTATAAGGGTCCTATCTACTTCAAGCATGATTACATTTGATGAAACATACCAATGGTCTAGATAAAAAAAATGTCAGAAATTTTGTAGCAGTACTGCTAGAAATTTCTTTAACCGTCTTATATTTGTCAAACATTTTCTCTGACAATTTTCTAAATGATATAAAAGACTATTAATTAAACTGAAATAATCTCGAATTAATTAATAATTATTCTATATCTTTAATAATGTTTTTATGGTTTTAAAATATACAAGATATAAAAATTAAATTAATAATCAAATTAGAAATATCTTTCTAAACAAAGTGGTAAAATTCGAACTATCAAATTAATCTATTATTTTAAAATGAGATTAAGTAATTGTAAAATTCCCAATAAATCTAATCTATGCTTTCGAAGGCCACGCTAGGTACGTAATTTCACATTAATATTTACTGCTGTTTCATTACACTACTAGCTATGATCGAGGATCCATCATCTTCTGCTATTCCATAATCACCCAATAGCTCAAATATGATGTTCTCTAAGCTTTCAATAATTCGTCTAATTCTCTGTTCACTCTTAAGCCTCCATTTCTCCCAACTTTTCACCTTTACTTCTTTTGCCTTTGCTGCCATCACTTCTTTTACCTTTACTTCTGAGTGGAGAGTGAGTTTTGACAACCAAAGCCAAGCTTCTTCGTCATCATGGTCCAGTGCTGTAAGTCCTTGCAAGTGGAAAGGAATCGTTTGTGTCGAATCCAACACTGTGACCGCTATAAATGTGGCAAATCTTGGGCTAAAAGGTACTCGTCACAGTCTCAAATTTTCATCTTTTCCCAAGCTGCTAACTCTGGATATTTGTAACAACAGTTTTAATGGAATCATTCCTCAGCAAATTTATAACTTGTCTAGAGTTTCTCAGTTGAAAATGGATGCTAATCTTTTTAGCGGTTCGATCCCCATTTCCAACATAGGAGAGTTGGTGAATTTGAAAGTTGGTGATTTTGAGAGTAATAGAATTTCTGGATCAATTCCTTCAAATATTGGAAACTTGACAAAGCTCGGCATGGTATTCTTAGCCGATAACATGATCTCTGGATCCGTTCCCACCTCCATTTGAAACTTGATCAATCTAGAGTCTCTGGACCTTTCTAGGAACACTATTTCCGGTGTTATTCCTTCTGCCCTTGGAAATTTGACAAAGCTCAATTTTTTACTAGTGTTTAATTACAAACTTCATAGTACATTACCACCAGCATTGAATAACTTTACCAAACTTCAAAGCTTACAACTATCTACAAATCGTTTCACCGGTCCTTTGCCACAACAAATTTGCATAGATGGGTCACTGAGAAAATTTGCTGCTAATGGTAATTCTTTCACCGGTCCAGTTCCAAAAAGCCTGAAAAATTGCCCAGTCTTACCAGAGTAAACCACATATGCAAAGAGGCTGTTTTCGGATTTGAACCCATGACCAACAGGTCACCAAGACACAACTTTACCGTTGTGTCAGAGTAAACCTATCAGCAAATTGCTTTAGCGGAAATGTCTCAGATTGCTTTTGATGTGGATCCATAGTTATTTTTTAAAAGCATTTCTAAAAATAGAAAATAAGAAGAAAAAAATAAAATGAACTTTCACATAAGTACAAATAAATTCTCTATTAACTAATTTTTAGAAGTTCACTAATATAGCTTCTCTAAAAGATGAAATGACTCTACAGATTAATTAATGAAAAACTCATTTTAGTTTATGAACAAACTTATTTCATTTTTTTCTTCTGACTTTCTTCTTTTAGAAGTGTTTCTAGAGAAACTTATATTCAAACAAGTTCTTCCTTAAACTCATTAGCAATAGTTTTTATGGCCACATTTCACCAAACTGGGCAAAGTTGCCTAGTCTCACAAGCCTTAGGATATCCAACAACAATTTACCGGGTGGTATAACACCAGAACTAGACCGAGCACCCATGTTAAAGGAACTTGTCTTGTCATCAAATCATCTAACACGAAATATTCCAAAAGAACTTGGGAACTTGACCTCTTTTTGGCAACATTCTTACCGAAATAGGTGCTTTGTCCCGCCTTGAAACTTTGGAGCCTGCAGCAAATAATTTAGGTGGCCCAATTCCTAAACAGGTGGGATCTTTACTCAAATAGGTTCACTTGGACTTGAGCAACAACAAATTCACAGAGAGCATTCCTTCGTTTAACCAATTGCAATCTCTTCAAGATCTTGACCTTAGTAGGAATTTGTTAAATGGAAAATACCAGCAGAACTTGCAACTTTGCAAAGATTGGAAACACTAAACCTCTCACACAACAATCTCTCTGGAGCCATTCCTGATTTTAAGAATAGCTTGCAAAATGTTGACATATCTAACAACCAATTGAAGGGTTCAATTCCTAGCATTCCAGCCTTTCTTAATGCTTCATTTGATGCATTGAAAAGTAATAAAGGCTTGTGTGGAAATGCCTCCGGTTTGGTGCCTTGCCACACCCTACCTCATGGTAAAATGAAAAGAAATGTCATCATGTTGGCATTACTCCTTGCTTTCGGTGCTTTATTTCATCAAAGAGCAACAAAGGCCAAAA
>PYAF01002750.1:944003-978170 GCA_007407185.1 Glycine tomentella
AAAGCTTGTAATTGGTACATACACAAACTTACTTCAAGTAATTTATTTTTATTAAGTTAAAGTAACTTGTTTTTCACAAATTATTTAAATTAAATTTTTCATAACTTACAAAAAATAAATTAACTTACAAGAGACACTAATCACGAAAATAAAATTTATTAGGAAACAATTTTATTATAATTTTTTTATTTCAATAAATATATTATTAAGTGTATCAAGAAAATAATATTTATTAATTAGATGACAGAATTAAAATTGGTCAATATAGAATTTCTTATGACGCTAAAACATTAATCAATTTTGGTACGGAAGGAGTAGTTGTAATCAGTTCTTACTTTTATTTATTATTGTGAATAATTGAAAAAGTGTGATTTATAGAATAATTTGTGATAATTGTAGTTGAAAAGTGAAAATATTTTAGTCTAAATCTATGTCAATAAAATATTTCTTAAAAGTCTGTTTGGTATGACTTTTGGTATTGTGTGTTGTATGAGAAAATTAAGAATATGTTTAAAAATAATAATAAAATAATATTAAAGAGAAATTATAAATTCTTTTAGGGAAACTCAATTATTTTATTTTTTATTTTATTTTTAAAAAGTTATTTTCTTTCTATTCTCTTTATTCTGATCTTCTAAATCAAATATATCATAAAAATAACTAAAATTGTCTTTCTAATCTCGAACTTTGTGCGCTTTAACTATTTTTAATCTCGAACTTTGTGCACTTTAACTCCTTTGTGTTTTATCTTTGTTTTTTTCTATAATTTTGATACATATATATATTTGGTTGATTAATCAAACAGGGATTTTTCTTTTTCTTTTTTACCTTTTTTATTAAAAGGTGATTGATTTGAAATATTTTATGAAAAGAAGGCAATTTATGCAACGTTTGTGCTAAAATTAAGTGGGCTAGAGTATTTCACGTGGTCGAGCACTACTTTTTTCTCGTAAATTATTAATTTATTTATTTTATTTATTTAATTAGTTTAATTTAATCTCTTCTATTTATTATTGAATAAAAAAAAATGTTCTAATTAGAGCGTGTCAACATTTTTTATTGATCTCACTTCCTGCACCTGCAAAATTGGCAATTCTTTCCGCTCATCTCTGCTGTGGCTTATTCTTACGCACCACTCCCTTGAAAAGTTGAGCGAAAATACAAAAAACAAAAAAAAACTACTTAGTCACATTAAATTTAATTAAATGCAAGACAAATAAAATTTATATAATATTTATATTTTTTTAACCCTTTTCGATTCATCAGGAGAAAAAAATATTGATTAATCATTTGGTAATAAATAAATAAAATTTGCTAAAAAGAATTATTTTCATCAGATATCAAATTAAGAAATTTTAAATATTTTTATTCAATTACTTGATTATATAATATTCATATATTTATATGTAATTTATATCACACGTACAATTCAATCCATGACTCAAAACGTTTTTATAGTAGAGTATGATAATAAAAATTTAATAATACTCTATTATTAAAATTAAAATTGATTACATAATCGATTGAGTCTTGTTATTACACATTTATTTCTAACAATTGCTAATATGTCATGTAATTGTCTTTGCATTACTAAATCAAACTCAATCTTCGTTCGTTCTGTATGTTAACTTTTTTTTCCTTTATTTAAACAGAATTATATGACTGTTATCATCACCAATGGAAATTAAACCTCAATAATAAAAATTCATTTCCAATATTTTCTTTAATTTAAATAGAATTAAAAAATAATTTCTGTTGTCGACCTGCGTCTCGTACAGGCTACAATATGTTGGAAGAGCTACAAGCAGGATCTTTATCAAAATTGTCGGTGGTGCTGTTGCAATTTGCAATAAGTAATAATTAATAACAGAGGTAGGAATTGATGATGTCACTGTGTCTATGTAATGAAAATAGTTGAAAGTTACGTAAAATACAGAGCTTGACTTACCCTATGTTTGGAAGAGGAAAAAATAAAAGAGAGAAAAGAAAACTTCAAAATTTAGATTGGAAAAGAAATTTAAAATAAAATAGTTGTAATTTTTTTTTCTTTCTAAAGGTGAGTTGCTCTCTTTGATTTATTTTTTTATTTTTTCTCAAACCAAATAAGAGAAATATAGAGTTATACATGTTTTTTTCCTCAAACCTTATGGAGTGAAAGCCTTTTTTTTTTCTTCTGAGTGACATATGGTGGTTTGCACGGGCGGAATTAGGGGACCTAGGATGGGCTACCGCCCCCTCTCCTAAAATTTAAAAATTTGAAAGGTGAAAAAAAAAAGAAAAAAATATTAAAAAAAGTGAAAGAAAAAAAAATAAAGAAAATGTAGTAAAAAAAGAAAAAAAATATTAGAACAATAAAAAGGAAAGAAAATATAAAAAGAGGAAAAATATATAAAAAAAAAGAGGAAAGAAAATGTAATAAAAATAAAAAGAAAAAGAGAGATAATAGAAAGAAAAAAAAGAAAGGAAGATGATAAAATTGAAAAAATAATAATAATAAAAAAGGAAAAGAATAAAGAGGAAGATGGAGAAAAAATACTATAAAAGGGAGAGATCTGGACACATAAACATACACATAGGAGAAAAAGAAGATATAAATCCCAAAGATAATAGAAAGAGTTAAAAAAAAGTTGTATCATTTGGTACTGCAATCAGTGAAAGAGAAGAGTTTCAAGTATTCATTCATTCTTTTCTTTTTTCCTCTTTTCTTCTTTCTTCTCTTATTTTTCGTTGTTGTTGTTGTTAATCTTCTAAAATAAAATAAATTGTTATTTACTCAAGGACTAGCAAGAACTAGAAAGTCTATTATTTACTTTCTTATTGATAGAGTGATTAGACTTGTATTCACTCTTCTATTTTCTACAATAAAAGATTTTTCTCAACTATGAAGATAATCAAGACTAGACTTTGAAATAGAATTAAAGATGATGATTCTTTGATTGCATATATTGAAAAAGAAATTATTTTAAGTTTTAGTACGATTCAATTATAGATAATTTTAACTATATATAAAAACACATAAAATAAAAGTCAAATGAAATGATCTTAATTTCTACAATAAATTTTTTAAAATTTTTTTATATTAAATTTATATTATCTTCAAAATACTTTTATTTATAATTTTTTTTTATATTTGTCCCCTCTAAAATTCCTACTTCCGATTGATGAAAGATGGGGTAGGCAAATTTCGAAAGCCAATAGTAAACAATTATGCGCAAAGACCTTCATAAAATTTTATAATATATATACATTCTTTGCGTCTTTACTTTTTTTAATTTTTATTACATCACAATATTTACTATATTTTTCAACTTTATTTGGTAGGATGATATATTTATCAATCGGTAAAAGTATATATCTTTCGTAAACCATTCATTTTTCACATTAGAATCATGCTTCTAGGAAATGGTGAAAGCGGGGTTATATTAGGGAGCAATGATAACCGCATACTTTCTTTTTTTTAGTTATGTGTATGGATAAAAAGATAATTAATATCTACATTATTTTTAATTCAAATTAATTGAAATATATGATAAACAAAGTTAAAAAAATGATAAAATAAGAGAAAAATGAATAGAAAAAATAATTAAAAAAGATCATCTAAAATATAAAAAATAATAATATTTCTAACCATATTAAGCATATTTTTTTTTCATTTCTTCATAAGACATATCATTCTCCTTCAATTTATATTATATTTCATTAAATTTTAATTAACTAACTTTTTTTTAAATAAAAAACTTTTAATAACAAACTTTTATTGTTCAACATTCAAACATTCTGACTATCGTTACAAGCACAAAATAACTCAAAATAATAGAGAGAAAAAATAAATAATATATAATAACTAATGAACAATGAACAATGAAGAGAAAAAGAAAAGAATAGAATAAACTTAAGATGGAATATATATATAAGCAGTGGCACAGACATGGATTACATCCACACCGAAACAACAACTGAAGATATATTATGGCATTCTCCATCTTCAAACATGTTCTGTCATTATTCCTTCTCTGCATTTTCTTGCAGGAACCTACCAATGCCCTTAGAAAGGCTAGTAAGCTTTTGCCTTTTAGTTCCCCAGTTACGGTTTTCAATACAGAATCTGATGGAGTTTTGCCATCATCTCTTCAGTTCCAACTTTGAGAATTTCCAAATTTATATTTTGTTAATTAATGTACCGTTAAAACATGTCACCAATTGTGTGCTTTGAATTCTGTGTTTTCAGACCTACATTGTGTACATGGGAGGACATTCTCATGGTCCAGACCCTTTGCCAAGTGATCTTGAAACAGCCACAAACTCCCATAATGATTTACTGGCTTCTTACTTAGGAAGGTAAAACAAATGTTAAATTCTCTTAATATTATTAGGACGTGCGTGTTAATTATAATTTGATAATGTAACAGTCATGAGAAGGCCAAGGAAGCAATTATGTACTCGTACAATAAGCACATCAATGGCTTTGCTGCCCGACTTGAAGAGGAAGAAGCATCACAGATTGCAAGTGAGCAAAGACTATTACCATTAACATGACCATGATTTTCTACTCATCTTGAAGCCACACAAATTGATATAATAATGTATTACATGTTTCTATTGGTACAGAAAATCCAAATGTAGTTTCTATTTTCTTGAGCAAAGAGCGCAAATTGTTGACTACCAGGTCATGGGATTTTCTTGGACTGGAAAAAAATGGAAAAATTCCTGCAAACTCCGCTTGGAGGAAAGCAAGATTTGGAGAAAATATAATCATCGCTAATATTGATACAGGTATGCTTAGCTAATCTCTTTTTGACTACCGTTCCACGTGCTCTTAATTCAGTTTACATTTTTGTTTTCTTCGTGAATTTGTACTGCAAACATATTTTCCTTTTGTAAATACGTTAGTTGCTTCGTGAACAGGGGTTTGGCCTGAACACCCGAGTTTCCACGACAAAGGATACGGACCTGTCCCTTCAAAGTGGCGTGGGAAAGGTGTCTGTCAGATCGACAGTTTTAATGGTACAAAGAGTTATCTGTGTAACAGGTAAATTTTCTGTTATTTCAATTCAAAAATTGGGTTGAGCGTGAAATAATATATATATTTTCAAACATTGTGGTTATCACGGCAATGGAAGGTAGTTGTTATTTTATTTACAGCTTAATTAATGTTTTATCTGTATAATTTTGGCTCTTATATCTTTAGTTCATTTATTTTAAATAAATTCACAATTTTAATTTAATCCTTAATTTTGCACAATGTTGTTAAATGTTCAATTTTCAATCCTCAATGTTAGTTAAAATGTAAGAAAAAGTATGCAAAATTAGGATTAAGTTAAAATTGTGAATTTTATAAAATAAGAAAACTAATATCATTAAAAAAATAGAGAGATCAAAATACTAGATTATGATCTATAGGCAATCAAAATTATAATTTAGCTATTTTATTATTTTGTATTTTAAGGACGGTTTTGAAACGAAAGAAAAACTACCAAAGTGTACTAGATATGGATAGAAACTTTAATTTTAGTCAAATAAGAATACTATTTATTATTATTATTATTATTATTATTATTATTATTATTATTCAAATAAGTATAAAAAATAACAAGTTAGTATACAAAGCTCCTACACAATGACTATTTTGGTTTCACGTGAAAAAGTCTTTTTTTATTTTTTTTTTAAAAAAATACTCTGCCCTACAAATCCAAATTTCAAAACCAAATTCAGACAACAACAACAATACCCCAATCATTTTTCCAAGAGTCACAAGACCAAAAATAAATAAATGAGTATCATAATTGCATGTAAGCAATTTAGGAGCCTTCAGCTCTTCTAATACACATCTACAAGTTTAAGTATTTTGGATTTTTTTTTTGTCATAACATTATTATTTTATAAAAATTTATGATATATTTTTAAATTATTATAAATTATTTATTGCTCACGTTAAAAAAAAAATCTTGAATTCGCCGCTGTTAATTTCTATCACATGTAGCCATAATATTAAAGAGGTTGGTGTTGGATAAGATAAAAGTATGATGGATTTGTGTAATTCCGGAAAACTTGAAATATTTTTCTTAATTTACTTTAAATCATACTATCCATCCAAAGATAGAGGAGAAATAAGATGCTAGAATCTAGCTAGACCTAGTCATGGTAAGTTGTTTTTTTTAAGAGTCATGATAAGTTGTTAACGTGATATTTAATGGGATATGTTAAATTTATGCTTGTAAATAAAAGATGTAATTGTAAATATCTTGTAACTTTTTTTTAATAAAGAATAGTGATATTTGGACAGCAATAATTTTTTTATAAGTCATTTGAACATCAATAACTTACAAACACTCATTTTTTTTCTTAATCATTTGATACATCATGAAAAATAAATTTTGTCTAATTTAAAATTCGGTCAAAAGATAAATAAATATGACCAAAAATTATTTCCACCAATAATTAAACTTAGTACTATCTTAATGATGTATTCTTAATTTCAATATATTAACTATTCATGTTAAATCATTTGATTTTCCAGAATTTAACAATATCGAACTATTCAACTTTAACTTAACAATTATTTATTTTTCATCTCACTCTATCTCTCTTAAGATGTCTATATCTCTGGGTGTCCCACAATCATAACTTTTTAACAATCGGGTAGGAATATCTTACAGGCCTTTGGTTAGGAGCATATTTGATATGGATATTTATATAGGGTAATTTAGGCGTAACTTTTTCTTTGCTACTAACATATGCATATGTTTAGGACTTAGGAGCAACATCGCAAGCCTCATGATAAATATTGGCCAGTGTATATATCTGCACTGATTACTCCTTTGAATGACAGAACAAATTCGATACCTTTTAATATTCTTACATAAATTGTGTTGGCAAGCTAATAAAGAATACCTGTTGTCTAGAACAAAAAAAGCTAATAATTTTTTTTAAAAAAAAACTAATTTGTTTTCATAATTAGTATGTTAGATACCTGTAATGATTTAGTTCGATCAGTTTATCATTGGAAATTTTGTTGTCAGTAACAAGGTAGAACGGCCTATAATATTATGAATATTCAGGAAGCTGATTGGAGCAAGAATTTTCCTAAAAAATCACGAGGCCGAAGTTGAGAAGATTGACCCAAGGCTACGCAGCGGACGTGACTTCGTAGGGCATGGTACCCACACACTGTCAACAGCTGGTGGTAATTTTGTTGGTGGTGCAAATGTTGAAGGTAACGGCAATGGTACTGCTAAGGGAGGCTCCCCAAGAGCACGCGTTGTGGCCTACAAAGCGTGCTGGGATAAACTGGACACAGGAGGGTGCCATGACGCAGATATTCTACAAGCATTTGATCATGCCATGTATGATGGTGTTGATGTCATCTCTGCTTCTGTCGGTTCATCTAATCCCTATACCGAAGCTTTGTTAACAGATGGGATCTCCATAGGGGCATTCCATGCAGTTGCCAGAAACATAGTGGTTGTTTGCTCTGCTGGGAATGACGGGCCATCACCTTTAAGTGTCACAAATGTTGCACCCTGGTCCTTCACCGTTGCTGCTAGCACATTAGACAGGGATTTTCTCAGCGACATTTCTCTCAGCAACAATAATTCCATTAAGGTATCACCTTTCTATATTTATCCTTAATTTATTAGTTTCATATGTTTTTATATTGTCAACTTAATTAACTGGAATGTGTGTATGTATCAGGGTGCCAGTCTTAATCGAGGCTTGCCACCATCGTCACCGTCGAACAAGTTCTATCCCATAATTAATTCTGTTGCAGCTAGACTTCCTCATGTGTCTATTAATGATGCGTAAGCACAATTTTTGTTTTTATTTCCCAAGCTTGCTTCAGATATTTATATGTACTTGTCTCATACGTGTGTATGTATGTATGTTTGTTGGTGTAGTCGTCTTTGCAAACCGGGAACACTTGATCCAAGAAAAGTAAGGGGGAAGATACTAGTCTGCCTTCGAGGTGATAAATTAACTTCAGTTAGTGAGGGCCAACAGGGTGATCTTGCTGGTGCTGTGGCAGTTTTAGTGCAAAATGATGAGCAAAGTGGAAACTTAATTCTGGCCGAGAATCATGTTTTACCTGCTGCAAGTATCAATGGAGCCCATAAGGAAAGTCAAGGAGGTGCTTTTAACATCAACAGCAAGTAAAGTTCATATATATATATACATATATATCATTAGTCCCTTTCAAATGTGGTACATATATATATATATATATATATATAAACACTTAATTTATAAATATATTGTTGCAGGGGGGTGTTAGCTTACTTGAGTGCGGCAAGAACATATATAGGAGTAAAGCCAGCTCCAATCATAGCTGGATTCTCATCCAGGGGTCCCAGTTCCGTGCAACCATTGATACTAAAGGTCTTTAATAATAATAATATATACATTTTGTTAACTACACCTACATTACTAGATGATTAACTTTTCACTCTTACAATTAATGATTCGTTAGAGATGAATTCGTGGCTAACCGTAACTTGTTTCTTTTTTTAGCCTGACATAACAGGTCCTGGTGTGAACATAATTGCTGCTTTTACACAAGGAGCTGGTCCGTCTAATCTTGCATCAGATAGACGTCGATCTCTTTTCAATGTGCAACAGGGAACTTCTATGTCGTGCCCTCATGTCGCTGGCATCGCAGGTCTTCTCAAAACATATCATCCTAATTGGAGTCCAGCAGCTATCAAATCTGCTATTATGACTACAGGTACGTTCATTACCAAAGTAATATCAATATAAAATCTTCATCCACAGCAAATCATTCGCGGCTTATTAACAACTTACTATGCTTTTTATCAATTTCAGCTACAACACTAGATAACACCAATCAACCGATTCAGAATGCATTTGATAAGAAAGCAACTCCCTTCGAATACGGCGCCGGACACATTCAGCCTAACCTTGCAATTCACCCTGGACTTGTTTATGATTTAAGCACAGCCGATTACTTGAACTTCCTATGTGCTTCTGGTTACAACCAAGCTTTACTCAAGTTGTTTGCCAATTTGAAATTCCCTTACAGTTGTCCCAAGTCTTACAGAATTGAAGATTTCAACTATCCTTCAATTACGGTGCATCATCCTGGCTCAAAGACTATCAATGTTACTCGTACAGTTACAAATGTTGGGCCTCCAAGCACATATGTTGTGAATACCCACTGGCCGAAGGGGATTAAGGTTCTTGTGCAACCAAGTTCGTTGACTTTTAAGAAAACCGGAGAAAAAAAGAAGTTTCAGGTTATGCTTCAGGCCATTGGTGTGCCTGGTCACCACATTCCTTTATTTGGGAATTTGTCTTGGACAGATGGCAAGCACAGAGTAACTAGTCCAATCGTAGTGCTGGACACTTAGAAATTACTCTCAGCATTGTTATGTTATCGATCATTGTCATTTTAATTTGTTTGCTTTTGTTGTTTTTAGGCTGTAATATAAGCGTGTTTTCTGCTGATGTTGCATTGAAGTACAATAAAAGGCACAATGAACAAATCAGGACTGCGGGATGCGGTGATTAAAGGTTAAGATTGTTGTGCCTGTCATGTAATTTGGCATATTTAAGATTGTTGTTTCCTGCACCTTTTGTGAAAAACAGATGAAACTTTCATTATGTAACTACCATTTCTACTCGATCTCAGCAACTTGTTCTTTTCCTTGGTTTCTCATAAATCAAATACGGAGTCATGATGATATTTACTTGACTTTGGAGATTGACTTTATCCAAAATCCAAGTCATTGGTGGCTATAATTTTGTAAATTTAATCCCCTAATTTTTTAATTCATGTTGGTTTTTCTTGCTTTAATTGTAATATTTGGTTTTTTAGTTTTATAAATGGATAATTTTAGTCTCCTTGATAAATTATTAATTGTGATTAATAGAATTATTAAGTTAATTATATATTAATTAAAATCATTAACTATTAAAACTTTAATATATAATATTTTATTAATGTTTTTAATGATTAATAATTTTTATTTAACATATAATTAATTTAATAATTCTATTAATCATAATTATTAGTTAATAATCAACCAATGAAATCATATTCATCAATTTATAAAATTAAGAGACTAAATATTATAATTAAAAAAGATCAAAATCATGAATTTAGAAAATTAGAAGGAACCAAAATTATAATTTAATCTAATTAATAATATTGTTAAACAACTTATTGATCCTTGCCATTCATTTTTGTGAATTTGGTAGTCTATGTATGAAAGGAAAAATTCTTTGTAAATTACACACATACTTCCCTTAAAGTTTTCATTTATTATATTAAGTATTCTTTCAGTTTTTCACCCTACAAAAATTTCCCTAATTTAAATATTTAATGGCTCTCATAACAGCAGCTACCCCTCACTCTCAAACATTCTTAACTCTGTTAACAGAAGCGCACACGTGACTGGCACACGCGTTTTTAATGATATTATGTTTCAAGAATGCCCTTTATTTGCTTCTGATTTCCAGCACATGAAATTGAAGCACTGTCCAAAAATGACCATTTCCTTCTGAAACCATTTATTTGATCTGAAGTTCACTTAACTATAAACGAAAAAATTAGAAGATAAATTTCAAAAACAAGGCAATGAAAAACGTGAACAATTTTTTTTCACACACATCTGCTTCCCAATCCGCTTAAAATGGCAAGATTAATACCATACAAATTTTTCAAAACTGGAAATTTCTTCCGTGAAATTACAAGAACAAACAAACCTAACGTCACAGTAGTTTCTCAATGTATTAGATTCTTTCATATATCTAGCACTCCACATATAAACATGTTGGAAATCGACAATCACACACAAATCGAAAAATAAAAAAGAGAATAAAGAAGAGAGATATGACACAGTAATTTACCCTAGTTCATCCAATGTAGGCTGCATCCAGCTTGTCTATACTATAATTACCTCACCGCCACTCGTTACAAGTCACACGGTTTACAGGGAGAATATAAATAGGATTAAAAAAAAACCCTAACAGCAGCTATTCATGGACCCTAGCACAAATTACTAAAAGTAAAATATTACAAATAATCAGAGGCCCACAACAGTACCCAATTGGCTCTCTGTTGACCCCACCAATAAGAAGGGTTGTCATCTGACTGCTAAAGATGAACTATATCCAACAAAACCAATAGCAGATTATAACCAAATAGCAACAACAAGCCAATAACGGAACTATTGAAGAACAATAAAATTTGAAAAACTTCAAGAACCCAGTTTTGAAGGAGTGGGAACCAGGTCTGGATTCCCATGGCGCGACGTGCTAAACTCTGACAGCGGCGCAGCGGTAACTGCTCCTCCTTCAATCACGCTATCGTCCTCTGTGGCGGCAACTGAAAGTCGGGCCAGTTCGGGATTCTTCATGCTGTTTAAGGGATGGGGCTGTCGTTAAAAAACATAGGGATGTCGTATAATAGGTCCAAACTTTAGGGAGAGTTCTTGTAATTTATGTTTGATTTAAATATAAACTAATCAATAAGGATATAGCCTATGTTCCTTTCGTGTCTGCTCAAATTGAGATGGTCTTAGGGAGGTAAACATTGAACATCTTAGACTCAAAATTTAAAGTTGTTCCTGACTCAAAATCTAAAGTTTCTCTGCTTAAAGATGGCAGAGTACTTTTGCTTCTTGTTGTGTCCTTCTTCCTTCTTCTTGTATCATTGTTTTTTGAATGTCCTTTCTTATTACTTGCCAAAACTATCCTTAGAAAGGTGAAATACTTATAAAACACACTATCACGCTCAAGTTAGGTCTAGCACACAAAGAATAATGAATGTAGTAAATGAGTGGACAGAATAATCTGTATTATCTTGAAAACTTAATCCTTTATATACATGTATTTATTGGCTTACTTCTTAATTGAGGGGGCATAATATGAAATTACATGATGATATCAATTGAGTATTAAGATAAGTTAAGCTAAATTTCTTAACTTTAATGGGGGTGGTTGAGAAGGTACTAGACTATGCTAAAGGGATTCCAGGTTGTAATTGACAAAGTATCATGCCATGCTTAAGGGCTGCAAGGTCACGCCGAAGAAGACACGGTAGAATATCACAATTCATAAGGAAAATATATTATGTTTACTCTTAAATATTCATATATTTAAGAGTTCATGAAAATCATGTATCCATGGAACGACTTTCATATCATTGCAAGGGAAGTGTTGGTGATCAAGGAAAATATGACACTTCTGGATTTATCACATTCTCCATGCCTTTCTTCCTTGCCAATCAATTGATGAGGAGAGGTATTGGCTTGGAGATGACTTTCTTGTTGAATTTCTCTGTGTGAGCACTCCTTCCATTGTTGTTGTGTTCTCTCTTCAATTTTCTTTTTTTTTTTCTTCATCTTTTTCTTGTGAATCATGCTCTTCTATAAGAGTCTCCTCATGTGTTGTAAGATCTACAAAATTTTCTTCCTTTGTGACCAAAAAAGACATTTCAGCCACTTCTTTTACTAGCATACCAACTTGAATCTCTAGATTTTGAATTTAGTTTTGATTGACTTTGAATCTAGCTTGGGAAGTTTCCATAAATTGCATAAACACATTCTCAAGATTAGAGATTCTTTCTTCTTCATATTGATTGTAAGGGTATAACTATTGTCCCACCAAGAATTTTTCATGGAGTAAATATGACAATTATCATTGAAATGCTCTCTTCCACAAAAATCACAATTTATAGGTTGTGGGAGACTGATCCCTATGAATTGCATCAACAGATTATGGAGATTAAAGATTTTTTCTTCTTCATATTGATTGTAAGGGTGTAACTCTTGCTCCCACCAAGAATTTTTCATGGACTAAAGATGATAGTTATCATTGAAATGTTCTTCTCCACAAAAATCACAATTGATAGGTTGTGGGTCACTGATCCCTATTTACATGATTTTAAGATGCTCAGACAACATCTCTGATTGGTTAACAAGAAGCCTTTGTTGTCTGAGCACACTATTCCAAATATCTTCCATAGATTAGATTCTTCAAAGGTTCCACCCTACAAGCATAGACTCACAAGAAAAAGATAATCTTTGATTATATTCAAAATTTGTATAGTCTAATTATAAGCAATTAACATAATAATTTTGGGATTTGAAGCCTTGCAGGTGATAATGTACGTAAATATAAATTTAAAATAAAATAAATTATGACACAGATTATAAGAAAGAGAAAGAGAACACAATCACTTGAAGATGTGATTTGAATGTCGACGTAGGATTATGAGATATGTTGGGTGTTAAGCCTATCAAAACTACTTTTGATGCAATGTTAATAATTTTACACTATTTAATATTATTTTTTATATTATCTTCATCTTCTAATTTATTCTAACCATGATCTCTCATATGAAAGAGTCTAAATTATCTAATTTCACTTCTAATCCCTCAGCAAGTTACATCAAATAATTTATAAACCCTCATAACATTACATGCATATGGATGATCAGACCACAAACATGATAATAGTTTCATAAAAGAATAATAATATGAAAATAACATTAAATAGATAGTAAGAATTGTTACATCAAGAGTGCTTGATTGCTGAACCCCAACAATAAGTTATTTAGCCTCTCATTGACATCATAGACTTATAAAAACAAAAGAGCTAGAACAACAATTGATGAAAGAGAATGAAAGTAAACTTAGAGAACAAGGGGCATAAACCCACTTTCTACATAGTGAAATCTTCTCTATTTTATGCCTTTGGTTTCTCTAACTTCCCTGGCTGCTCCTATTTTTATAATCAAAATTTGTTTAATTGAACTTTGTTTTTATATTGGTGACATGTTAGGCCAGTATATGCGCGCTAAGTCCATATGTTCAAACAATCTTCCAAATCTTTAATGTGTAATTCTAAAAAAAAAATACTACTATCACATTACATATTAATTAATTTTAACATTTATTGAATAAAAGCTCATAAAAAGTTAAATTTCTATGTTTCAATCACAAAAGAAACAATAAAAGAAACAATAAAATAAGAAAAAGAAGATAATTAGTTATATAATTTAAATACAGAATTTCCTTATAAATAGCAATTATCAATGCTATCTTTAGTGTTAGCGAAACAAACGTTATTAGAATTGTTCTTTTTTTTAGGCAAGAATTGTTCTTTTTATAAACCAGAAAAATAATAAATATATAAAAATGACGTTCCCAATTTCTCAACATCCCAATAAAAAAATAAAAAAAATCAAGTAAGAAATCGGGTTAGAGGTCAAGTTCTCTACGTGAACAGTAATGGTGCTAGTTGTATAAACAATCTGGAGAGAGTATTATTTGCGTAATTATTTTTTATTTTGTATTATTTGAGTAAAAAAATTAATTGAATGATTTCTTATTTATTGATAGTATACAATCTTTATTTATCTGCAATAGAGTCTTTATTTACATAAATAAATTTGTTAACCTTTTACGTGAATGTTTTTTTCCCTCTATTTGTATTTATAAAAATTAAAAAATGTCTCTTTGTCTTTTTTAAAAGAATAATAAACATAAAAACGTTCAGCCGTTTTAAGTTTAATTATAATTTACAAGTGGGGACCACAATTTTTTTTGGATTTGGATGCATTAACTTTACACAGTACTAAAAGTCACTATCACTTTGACTATTAGATATCTTATCATCCAAATTTTACTACTTGTTTTAAAAGATATTTTATTAACGTAATTTTTACTTTAGTTATTAATTCCACATTTTCTTTACTTTAAATCCATAAAAAATACCATTAGGAGTATAGATTAATTGTTACTAGTATTTCAATTTAGCATATAATTTTTTAGGAAAAACTTTATTATCTATCAACTATAATAATTTTATCTATGTCAAACATGATTGTATTTGATGAAATATACTAATGGTGTGGATAAAAAAAAGGTCATAAATTTTGTACTAGTATTGCCAGAGATTTCTTTAACAGTTTTATATTTGTCAAACATTTTCTGGCAATTTTCTAAACAATATAAAAAAGATTATTGATTAAATTGAAATAATTTTATATTTGTTAATCTACATCCTCAACAATATTTTAATGATTTTAAAATATAAAATATATAAAATATAAATTTGTAATAAATTAAAAAAAATATTTCAAAACAAAGTGCTAAAATCCGAACTATCAAATTAATCTAATAGTTTATAATGAGATTAAGTAATTGTAAATTTCCCAATAAATCCAATCCATGTTTTCTGAGGCCAAGGCAACACTAGGTTCGTACTTTCATTAAACAGGAGCAGTTTTTTCAGCTATTTAATCTGATCGAGGACCCATCATCTTCTGCTATTCCATAATCACCCAATAGCTCAAATATGATGTTCTCTGAGCTTTCATTAATTCGTCTAATTCTCTGTTCACTCTTAAGCCTCCACTCCTCCCAACTTTTCAAGTTTACTTCTTTTGCCTTTGCTGCCATCACTGCTGAAAACCAATTAGAGAGGGAAGCAGCTGCTCTACTTGAGTGGAGAGTGAGTCTTGACAACCAAAGCCAAGCTTATTTGTCATCATGGTCCAGTGCTGTAAGTCCTTGCAGGTGGAAAGGAATCGTTTGTGACGAATCCAACTCTGTGACCGCTATAAATGTGGCAAATCTTGGGCTAAAAGGTACTCTTCACAGTCTCAAATTTTCATCTTTTCCCATGCTGCTAACTCTGGATATTAGTAACAACAGTTTTAATGGAATCATTCCGCAGCAAATTTCTAACTTGTCTAGAGTTTCTCAGTTGAAAATGGATGCTAATCTTTTTAGTGGTTCGATACCCATTTCCATGATGAAGTTGGCTAGCTTGTCTTTGCTAGACTTAACAGGCAATAAACTTTCTGGTACCATTCCATCAATTAGAAACTTGACAAATTTAGAACAACTTATGCTTGCAAACAATAGTCTCTCTGGTCCCATCCCATCCTACATAGGAGAGTTGGTGAATTTGAAAGTTCTTGATTTTGAAGGTAATAATAGAATTTCAGGATCAATTCCTTCAAATATTGGAAACTTGACAAAGCTCGGCGAATTATACTTAGCCGCTAACATGATCTCTGGATCCGTTCCCACCTCCATTGGAAACTTGATCAATTTAGAGGTTCTGGAACTTTCTAGGAATAATATTTCCGGAGTTATTCCTTCTTCCCTTGGAAATTTGACGAAGCTCCAATATTTAATAGTGTTTGAGAACAAACTTCATGGTACATTACCACCAGCACTGAATAACTTTACCAAACTCCAAAACTTACAACTATCTACAAATCGTTTCACCGGTCCTTTGCCACAACAAATTTGCATAGATGGGTTACTGAGAAAATTTGCTGCTAATGGTAATTCTTTCACCGGTCCAGTTCCAAAAAGCCTGAAAAATTGCTCCAGTCTTACCAGAGTAAACCTATCAGGAAATCGCTTGAGCGGAAATATCTCAGATGCTTTTGGTGTGTATCCAAAGTTATACTACGTTGAGCTGAGTAGCAATAATTTTTATGGCCACATTTCACCAAACTGGGCAAAGTGTCCTAATCTCACAAGCCTTATGTTGTCCAACAACAATTTATCTGGTGGTATACCCCTAGAACTTGGCCAGGCGCCCAAGTTACAGAAACTTGTTTTGTCTTCAAATCATCTAACAGGAAATATTCCAAAAGAACTTGGGAGCTTGATTTCTTTGTTTGATCTATCAATAGGCGACAATGAACTTTCTGGCAACATTCCTGCAGAAATAGGAGCCTTGTCCGGCCTTCAAACTCTCGAGCTTGCAGCAAATAATTTAGGTGGCCCGGTTCCAAAACAGGTGGGAGAGTTGCGCAACTTACTTCGCTTGAACTTGAGCAAGAATGAATTCACAGAAAGCATTCCTTCAGAATTTAACCAATTGCAATCTCTTCAAGATCTTGACCTTAGTAGGAATTTGTTTAGCGGAAAAATACCAGCAGAACTTGCAACTTTGCAAAGATTGGAAACGCTAAACGTCTCGCACAACAATCTCTCTGGAGCCATTCCTGATTTTAAGAATAGCTTGGCAAATGTTGACATATCTAACAACCAATTGGAGGGTTCAATTCCCAAAATTCCAGCCTTCCTTAACGCTTCATTTGATGCATTGAAAAATAATAAAGGCTTGTGTGGAAATGCCTCCGGTTTGGTGCCTTGCCACACCCCACCTCATGATAAAATGAAAAGAAATATCATCATGTTGGCATTACTCCTTTCTTTCGGCGCTCTATTTCTATTATTATTGGTGGTTGGAATGTCGTTATGTATTTGCTACCGAAGAGCAACAAATGCCAAAAAGGAGGAGGATAAAGAATTAAAAAGTGAGGATCATTATTCCCTTTGGAGTTATGATGGAAAAATAGTGTATGAAGATATCATTGAAGCCACAGAGGGGTTTGATGACAAATATCTCATTGGAGAAGGGGGAACTGCATCTGTCTATAAGGCAAAATTACCCTCAGGACAGATTGTTGCTGTGAAAAAACTTCTTGCTGCACCCAACGAGGAAACACCAGATTCAAAAGCTTTTTCAACTGAGGTTAAAGCCTTGGCCGAAATCAAGCACCGTAACATTGTCAAGTCACTTGGATATTGTTTACATCCACGCTTCTCCTTTTTGGTTTATGAGTTCATAGAGTGTGGTAGCTTGGATAAAGTACTAACCGATGATACGCGTGCAACAATGTTTGATTGGGAAAGGAGGGTGAAGGTTGTTAAAGGTGTGGCAAGTGCTTTGTACCATATGCATCATGGTTGCTTTCCTCCTATTGTTCACCGTGACATATCAAGCAAGAATGTTCTTCTAGATTTGGATTATGAAGCCCGCATCTCTGACTTCGGAACAGCTAAAATTCTGAATCCTGATTCACAAAATATAACAGCGTTTGCAGGCACATATGGATATTCTGCACCAGGTTAGGCCATTTTTGTTCTTAAGAATTTAATCCTATATATATATACTTGTTTCAATTCTATAATAAGTCCTGCTACTTGTTTTATAATACTATTTTTATTATTTTGATGAATTACAGAGCTTGCTTATTCTATGGAAGTGAATGAGAAATGTGATGTCTTCAGTTTCGGAGTGCTTTGTTTGGAAATAATAATGGGAATGCATCCAGGAGATCTCATTTCTTCATTGTTTTCATCAACTGCGTCTAATATGTTATTAATTCATGTGTTGGACCAGCGACTACCTCAGCCACTGAAGCCAGATGTTGAAGAAGTCATCTTGATTGCAAAATTAACATTTGCTTGCTTAAGTGAGAATCCAAGCTTTCGCCCAAGTATGGAACAAGTGCATAACGAGTTTGTGATGCCAAAACCATCTTCTTTGGATCCACTCCCCACGATCACACTTGGTCAACTATCTAAATAGTGTTGAAACTTGTTTTCTGGTGTGTTGTATGTTTTTTTAGTTCTTTTGGTGTTCACTGTAATTAAGCTTTTCGTGATATTAATGTTTTTCTCTTGCATGTTTTGTATGTTTCTGATGGAGTGCTTTGTTTGTTTCTTCTGTTCTTTAAAGACTTGGAAAATAATGGAAAGTCGCTTATGTCTTTTGTAAGATCGAATAAATAAAGTGTGATTTTGAAGGGAGACAGTCATGTTTTTGGTCTTTATAAAATAAATAAAGTCACTTTATATAAAAGCTACTTTATCAAAAGAAAAAAGTAATGTTTTTAGTAAGATAAGGATATTTTGACTGTATATTTCTTTGAGAATTATTTGGCGTTAACGGTTAGCCACTCGATGAAGTATACTGCATTTAATTGAAGACACTCCCAAGTCCCATTATATATTAGGACTTTAGTAATCTACAAGAAAACTGGTATAAGGATATTTTGAAGAATAAATTTGAATACAAATGTTATATATTTTACACAAAACTATTATACGGATAATTTTTTTTAAATAGAAAAAATTAATATTATTTATGACTGATATATGCAACAAAGTTTAATCAATTAAACATTTTATTAAATCAAATGTCAATTGATTAAAATATTTATTTTTATAAATAATGTTCTATTATGAATTTTAATAAATAAATGTTATATGCAATTTGCATAAAATGAGAAATTAATTAAATTAAATTAAGTAGTTTGATTGCTTCAAAATTAAAAGCTTTATTCATTACTATAAAATATAAGAAATTAATATATTTAAGAGAATAAAAAAATATTTAAGATTAATATATTTGTAAAAATAAGAAAGACAATAAAAATATTTTAGTAAAATTGATTTCTAATAAATACTATGATATTGGAGTGATTATTTTTCTTAATGTATGTGAAAAAAATAATATTATCCCTACCTAGTATAGATGCCATCTCACGGTTGTTACAAAAGGAAGTCGTTCCTCACAAAAAAAAGAAAAGAAAGGAAGTCGTTGGTTTGGGTCCACCAAAAGAAAGAAGGAAGTCGTCTTTTGATAAATCTATCTAAAAGTTTTTTTTTGTCTTGTTCAACCAATCAATCTAAGGAAAATATAATTCCATTTGTAAATTTCTTTAGCTTAAACATGCCTAATGTGCATTTCTACACTATTAGAATAGCTAATATGAGTTTTGATTTAACTAAATCTTACCAAATCAATTTATAAGATTATTTTTCATTTATATATTTTATATTTTGTACAACTCTAATCAATGTGATATTTTTTCTCAACAATAACAAATATATTAATTACACAAAAAAGTGATATTTAGATTTATATATCTTCCTAAAAAAAATTTAGATTTGATGTGTAGATAACCTGATTTGTGACCTTAAAAGAGATTTTCATATTATCATTGAATACGAGTTTAAGTTTAACTAAATCATATAATGATGACTTGTAAAGTGAAAATTCTTCTTCCCTTATATATTTATTTTGATATTATTTCTATTCAATATATGGCTTAATTATGTTCAATACTATATGAGGCTTCATTCTTGTTTATTCTATATCTAATTTCATTTCATTTATTTATTTTTAAAGAAAAGTGGTTTGATTAGGGATATTTTTTCTAAAGCAATTGTCTCTATTTTTTAAGATAAATAATTCCCCAAAAAAAATTTAAAATAGGCTAAATCAGATGCAATATTTTTTTTTAAAAAAAAAAACTGGAGAAAATCCCAAGAACACTAAAATCCGCAACAAAACACAGTATTACAACTTTCAGCCAAAAGGGCATCATACAAAAAATCAAAGACCTTAATTGCCTAATCAAATGCATTATTTCAACACAGGCGTCTTTGCTTTAAGTTCACGTACTTATCTCCTTTTTATTTTTCCACTTAAATAAATAGTATTAATTTAGTATTTCTATTTTACCTCTCTCTTTTCTCTTTTAACCCACACTATTTTTCTTCAAACCACTAAAGAAATTATTGGAATTTCTGAAGTAAAAAATCGGTCGCTAACATAAAGAATCCGTCGCAAACAAATAAGATAATGATGTTGAAGTATAAGCTGAATTTTGGACCTTATTTATCAAAACCAGAAGCAATTTGCGATTACAACTGAAAGAGGAGTCGGACCAAGACGTTCCTGTTCCAAAATAAAGAAGATGATATTATTGCCTGAGAGCTAGAAATAATGGGAAGATGAAGGGGATGATATGGATGCGATGTTTCACTAAGCTGGTGGACCCCTCTTAAGTGTTTTTTGAGACTTTCATCCTTAGGATAGACTTTGGTGAGTTTCAATTCTGGCCGTTCCCGGGGATGACCGATATTGCGATAGCCGACGGATCATGCTCCGATGGCGTTTTCCAGCATCGGTCCTTATCCGAGTATTCCTGGGCGGCCAGTGGTATTCGGGTCTCTTTCTTTGGCCGCCCTTTCCACTGGTTTTGGACTAGTCTCACCTCCTTAGGACTAGTAGGTTTAGGGCAACGAAACGCCCCTCAATCCTGAGGTGCCATGTGTTCCTCTTCGTTATGCGCCTTAATCATTACTTGGGAGCAGTTATGACGTAACCGCCGCTCCCACGTCCTTCAATGTGTCAGTTATTGCCCTTAATTTGAATTTCGACGGTTTTTCTCCCCCTTCACATACCACTTGCTTGTCTTTTCAGTCTTCTCATTTCTCCTTGCTTACCAACTCTCTGCTTTCTTCTCCGCGGATTTCCTTCGAGCGCCTGCATTCTTCCTTTCCGTGGTCATTTGTGCTTCCTATCTCACCGTTTTACTTTCCAGGTAATTTCTTCACTGCTTTTTCTTTTGTTTTGTTTTTCCCTTGCCCCTTATTGGCTTCTTCTTCTTCCTCCTTTTTCCAGCCTGTTAGTGCTATTCTACTTCTTTGTCCTGTCCTCTGGTTTCGCTTTCTGCAGAGGTCCTCCTTGCTTTTTCTTTGTTTCCGTTATGAAGTATACTCCGGAGGAGGAGGCGGAAATTCGCCGCCTGTACCCTCCCCGCGTTGCCTTCTGGCTTTTTGGGCTCCCTCTCCCTGACGAGGAAAAGGAGAGGGCTTTCCTTCGGGTGCCTTCTGGTGTTGGGGCCCCGAGCACCCCTAGAATTTCAGTCCCTATAACCCCCAGGCCCCCCGTCGTAGGTGTTCCTAGGCGGTTTCCTCGAGGTTTTTCAGGATCTTTCCCACACCCTAGCTTTGTGCAACCTGTGCCAAGGGTGGGGGTGGCCCCTAGGCTTCCTGCTTCTGTCCCTGTTAGGCCTAGGCCTGCTCTAGGGGTACCCCCCCCCATTTGAAATCCGCTATGAGCCTTGTTCCAAGTGCCTGGATGAGTTTCTCTACCTTTCCAGCAGAGACTTTGATAATCAAGCCGAGGACCTTTTAGACAAGTGCCGGCACAACCCGGTTAGGGTGTCTCGACTTGCGCAGGGGTCGGCCTTGGCTTTAGGTGCCCGCCCCCCGGTGGAGGAATCAATTCAGGCTTTGCCCCTTTCTCCATCCTCGTCGGCTCATTCCCCAGGTACCTTTCTAACCTGGTTTCCCTTTTTCTTGTTTTAGGTATTCATGGGTTCTCATGTTGGTGTTAGTGGCTTGACAACTGGGTCTCGTTCCGCGTCTCTGACCTTGCCCGATGAGTTTCCTTGGGTCGCCCGCGAGGTTCTGGAGTATTCATCGGTGCTATCCTCCGATGACCTTGCCCGCTTGCCTATCGAAGTCTCTGAGGAGTTTCATGTTTGCCTGGCTGGGTCGGGTGTCCCTGTTTGCGTCGCCCAAAGGGATAATGAACCTCCTTTCTTTTCATTTTATAGTGAAGTGATTACTAGGGTAGGGATTCGATTTCCCTTGTCCGAATTCCAGATGCAAGTTTTGGATTACTTGCATGTCTCTCCCACCCAGCTTCATCCCAACAGCTGGGCCTTCACCCTGGCTTTTGAGACACTTTGCCGTCAGCTTGGCGTTTCCTGTACCTGCCCCTTGTTCTTTTATTTTTTCTCCGTCCAGGCCAGCCGTTCAGGAAAGGATGCCGCCGACCGAAAAGGGTGGGTATCCTTCCGTGGTCGTAATGACACCGGCTCTGACCGTCGGTTGTTCTCTTTATTTTCTGACTCCTTCAAACGTTTTAAGGATAAATTCTTCTTAGTTGCTGCCAATACTGGCCGGTGTCCCTTCTTCTTGACTGACTCTCTTGCCCCCAAGTTCCCTTTGTCTTGGTCTTCTCTTCATTATGAGTTTCCGCCCTCTTCTTATCGGATCGACCAAGCCCGATTGTCGGAGTCGGAGCTTGTTTCGGTGGCTCAAATATTGTCATGTAAAAGTTCTGGGGATCTAGCGCCGATATCTTCTTATATTCAGAGGGGTTAGTTGCATGATTTTATCAACTGTTGTCTTTTTCTTTTTCCTCTTCTGATGGATTGTTCATTTTGCAGCTATTGATATGGGTTCCGACGGTCTTCCCCGTCATCTAGCGGCTCTAAAATCTCGTAAGAAGCGTCGCGTGGCCGATAGCCGAAATAAGGGTGTGGGCCCCGATCCCACTCCGGTCGCTGACGTAACCGGGCCGACCCTCGCTGCTGTCGGGCCGGCTCTCGTCCTTGCGAGCTCAACTGCTGCCGCGGTTCCTAATCCCCCGGCCTCTCCGCCGCCCATCACTATTGAAATCCCTGAGAGTCCGGTGGGTATTTCTGAGGCTCCGACTGTTGGTGGTCTCCCATCTACTGCGGCCGAGGCCGCCCAGGATGTCTCCTTGTCTCTGCCCACTAATGACCATGCTGAGGCCCCTGGTCCGGGTTCTTCGTCGGCTGCTCTCGTTTCTGCTGCGGCCGAGACGTCGGATGATTATGTCCGTCTTCCTCCTCGGGCTCTCTGGAACCAAGGTATGACCCAAGACCTCTTTGAGGTTCTTCGAGCGCCGAAGAGGTTTTCTGACGTCATTGCCTTCTCTGATCCTGAGTTGGAGGAACTGAACACTCTGCAATCGGCCTGCTTCAAAACGGGATCGCTCTTTGGGAGTCTGACTTCTCTAAACCTCAAGGTTTCTAAGTGGGCATCCCGGGCTGAAGCTTCTGAAGCCGAGGCCGAGGCGCTTCGCCAAGAATTGGAGTCTGCCCGTGCCGAGGTGGTCGAGTCGGCCGAGGCTTTGAAGGCCGTCAGAGTTGAGGCCTGGGAGGCGGCTGCCTCGGCTACTCGACTGACTTCGGAGCTTCAGGAGTCCAAGGAGTTGATCGCGAAGCTGACCGCCGACTCGGAGGCCGCTCAGGAGATAACGGCCAAACTGACGGCCGAGCTGGACATCCACCGGACCCAGGTTAAAGCTCTGGAACGGGAGGCTTCGGCTGCCAAGGATGCCGCCAGCCGATTGGAGGAGCTGCTGGAGAAAAGTCGGAAGACGGCCGCTGTACGCAAGGCTAGTTGCGACGAATTGCTTGTTCTGAATGCTCAGCTAATTAAGGATAAAGAGGAAACTTCAAAAGAGCTTTCATTCGTCCGCGGCGAGCTGGAGAGGGCCTCTGAGTCTTCTTTCTATAGCACCTTAAGCCAGCTTCACTTTTTGAATCCTGGGGTAAAGTTGAACACCGAAGGTATGCACTATCGGGCCTACGTCAGTGACGGCCGACTCCTCATGCTTTCTGATAGTGATGGGGATGAGGGTGTTCCTGATGAGACTCCCGACGGTGATGCCCCCGAGGGCGGTGTTCCTTCTGGTGACGCCCCTGGCGCTGATGACATTCCTGCCGGTGGTGCCCCTTCGACCGAAAAGGATGATTGAAGGGCCAGTATGCCGGTTTTCTTTGTACTCTTTCAACAATTTGAACACTTAACATATATACTAGTTGTTTGTTTGTTTCTTTGGTTCCAACGACCTTACATGATTATTCCGATATATATTAGTTGTTTGTTTCGTTCTTTAGGAACAATGAGATCTATTAATCGGTATACAGGCTCCAACGGCCTGTTTTCCTAATCCGTCGCTGACTTGTAGGATTCCGATTAGGAAGGATCTCTTGTTGATCGGTGTACTAAGGCTCCAACGGCCCGTTTTCCTAATCCGTCGTTGACTTTTAGGAATCCGATTAGGAAGGATTTCTTGTTAATCGGTGTACTAAGGCTCCAACGGCCTGTTCTCCTAATCCGTCGTTATGACTTTTAGGAATCCGATTAGGTTATTTATTTTCGTAATAAAAACGATTGAATTTGCGCATATAACTGAATTCCTTATAAGGATTTTATTCATATTCAAGACGAGATTTGCATGATCTGTCGGCTCGATTTTTCCCGGGTTGTACTTCCCCGAATCGACCGATGAAATTCATGATACATCCGGTGTTACGCGGCATATAAGCCGTTTACATGAGAATCCGCCGCCCATGATCCCGATGACAGGTTGAGGTCCTGCTAAGGGGAAACACATGGGTTAGCTGTAGTATTTCTTGAGCTTGTCGGCGTTCCATGTTCGTCGGATCGGTTCTCCCTTCAGTGTTTCTAAAGTGTAGGCTCCTTGGCCGATGTTCTTGCTAACTCGGTAGGATCCTTCCCAGTTTGCTGCCAGCTTGCCTTCCCTGGCGTTCTTGTTTCCGATGTCCGCTCGTCGGAGCACAAGGTCGCCTTCTTCAAAAGACCGCGCCTTGACCTTCTTGTTGAACCTTGTTGCTACCTTGCTTTTGTTACGTAGGTCTCGGCTGTGTGCTGCCTCTCGGATTTCTTCTATCATGTCCAGCTCGGCTGCTAAGGCTTCGTCGTTGTCGTCCGCTTCTTTCCTGTTCCGCTTCCTCCAGGATGGTTGCCCGATCTCCACAGGAATCATGGCTTCGCACCCATAGGTCATTCTGAATGGGGTTTCCTGTGTTGAGGTCTGTACTGTCGTCCTGTAAGCCCATAAGACGTAGTATAGCTGCTCTACCCAATTTGATCCTGCCTTGTGCATCCTTTTCTTTAATCCGTCCAATATTACTTTGTTGGCAGCTTCGGCTTGGCCGTTGGATTACGGGTGCTCGACGGACGCAAAGTGATGTTTTATGTGCAGGCCTGCTGTCATCGCCCTGAATTTTCCGTCGGTGAACTGGGTCCCATTATCCGTCACGATTTCCGCCGGTATGCCAAACCTTGAGATTATGTTTCGCTCTATGAATTTCTGGACGCGGGCTGAGGTGATTGAAGAGAGGGGTTCTGCTTTGATCCATTTGGTGAAATAGTCCACGGCCACAATTAGCCACCTCATCTGCCCCTCTGCAGCCTTGAACGGTCCCAGCAGGTCCATGCCCCATTTATGGAATGGCCACGGGGCGGTGATCAAATTCAGTTCTGATGGGGGGATCTGGATCATCCTAGCGTGTTTCTGGCAGCTGTCGCATTTCCTCACATGGTCCTCTGCATCTGCCTTCATTGTTGGCCAAAAGTATCCCACGCGTATGGCCTTTAGTGCCAGCGCTCTCGCCCCCATGTGTTGGCCGTTGATTCCTTCGTGTATCTCGGCCAAGACATACTCGACTTGGTCGGGTCCTAAGCATAGCAGCAGCGGAGTGTGGAGGCCCTGTCGATATAGTTCCCCGTTAATTATCACATATGACGCCGCTTTTCTTACTAGCTTTTTTGCCTGTGTTTCATCATCCGGTATTGTCCCGTGTTCTAAATAGCCGATCAGGGGTTGCCTCCATTCTTCATTGCCCGAGATGGTCATAACGCACGCCGGCCGGGATATTTCTTGCTGAATGACCGATCTGTGGTTGGCGGTTCCCCTCGTGCTGGCCAACTTGGATAGGATATCGGCCCTGACATTTTCTTCTCTCGGGATATGGGCGACCACCACCTCGTCGAACTCTGCCATGATCTCTTTGACTTTTACCAAGTATTTGGCCAACAGAGATCCTTTGGTTTGGTATCTACCCTCGATCTGTGCGGCGACAAGCTGAGAATCGGTAAAGACGTTGACTCTGGTGGCTCCCTGTTCTTTCGCCAGGAGTAGGCCGGCGACCAGTGCTTCGTATTCCGCCTGATTGTTAGAGGTTGGGAAGTTGAGTTGTAGTGACTGTTCCAAGAATACCCCTTCTGGGTTCTCCACGATGACCCCGGCCCCGCTCCCCTTGGCGTTGGATGATCCGTTGACGTACACTTTCCACATTCGGTCTGGTGGATCGGACGACATCGGTGTTAATTCCATGACGAAGTCGGCCAAGGCTTGAGACTTGATGGCCTGTCGTGCCTCATAACGGATGTCATACTCAGATAACTGGATCGCCCAATTCATCATCCTCCCGGCTAAATCTGGTTTATGCAAGACTTGTCGGATCGGCTGGTTTGTCCGGACGACTATCGTATGGCTTTGGAAGTATGGGCGGAGCCGTTTAGCTGCTGTGAGGAGGGCGAAGGCTACCTTCTCTAGTTTCTGGTACCTGAGCTCTGCATCCTTTAAGACCCGACTGATGAAGTATATCGGCTGTTGGGCCTTACCTTCTTCTCTTACCAGTACTGCACTGATGGCTTCATTGCCGACCGATAAGTATAATATGAGGGTTTCACCCGGCTCGGGCCTTGACAACACCGGGGGGGTGGATAAGCATGTCTTGATCTTCTGGAGGGCTTCTTCGCATGTCGGATTTCGCTCGATTGTCGCTTCTTTCTTGAGTAGTTTGAAGAAAGGTAAAGCCTTTTCTGCTGATTTGGGCAAAAATCGGGTTAGGGCCGCCATCCTTCCAGTCAGCTACTGTACTTCCTTTTTGCTGATGGGGAGCTCCATGTCCAAGATGGCCTTGCATTTGTCCGGGTTTGCTTCTATCCCCCTGTGAGTCAACATAAATCCCAGGAACTTCCCTGCTCTGACTCCAAACGCGCATTTTGCTGGGTTGAGGCATATATCGTGCTGTCTTAATTTCTGGAATGTCTCCAGTAGGTCCTGAATATGGTCTCCGGACGCCGATGTTTTGGTGATCATGTCATCGATATATACTTCGATGTTCCGGCCGATCTGGTCGGAAAACACCTTGTTCATCATCCGTTGGTATGTTGCTCCTGCATTCTTTAAGCCGAAAGGCATGACCTCGTAGCAGTAATTTGCATTGATCCCCCTAAACGCAGTCTTTTCTTTGTCGGCCGGGTGCATGGGGATTTGATTGTATCCGGAGTAAGCATCCATGAAAGACAACCAAAGGTATCCGGCCGAATTGTCCACCAACTGATCAATATTGGGCATCGGATATGAGTCCTTTGGGCAGACTTTGTTCAAGTCGGTATAGTCGACGCATACTCTCCACTTCCCATTGGATTTCTTCACCATGACGACGTTGGAGAGCCAGGTTGTGTACTGGATCTCTCTTATAAAGCCGACATCAATGAGTTCCCCGATGTGTGACTCCAAGGCCTGCCTTCTGTCCGGGCCGAGTTTCCTGCTCTTCTGTTCTACCGGTCTGGATCCCGGGTATACTGCTAGCTTGTGGCAGCAAAAGGTTGGGTTGATCCTCGGAATCTGAGATGCCTTCCAGGCGAAGATGTCCTGGTTCTCCTTTAGGCAGTGGACGAGTTGTTCTCTGAACGTGGGGTCCCCGTGCTTGCCTATCTTTGTAATCTGCCCAGGATGTGGACCGATCCGGACGTCCACGAGTTCGTCGGCCGGCTCTGGTCTCCAATCTTCGGCATCTCGCAGGTCGAGCTCAATCATGTTGACTGGTCTCTTGGTGTCGCCTTTCGGGGGGATCTCCATCGGTTCCCCTACCCGAAGGCATGGCGGAAGTTGATTGGTTCGTGATTCTCTCACTGTGTTGTAATAGCACTGCCGTGACTCTTTCTGGTCTCCGTTGATAGTAATGACCTTGCCGTGATGGCCGATCATCTTCATCTTCTGGTGTTTGGTGGATACCATGATATCCCATTTGTGCAGCGTCGGCCTTCCCAAGATGATATTATATTGGGATGGGAAATCAACTACTGTGAAGGTCACCCTCTCCGACCTGAAACCTTCTTTTGTTCCCAGGGTGAGCTGAAGGTCTATCACTCCCTTCAGGCTAGTGGCTGAGCCGTTGAATCCATAGAGCATGGTCTGACAGGGTTTTAAGTCCTTGTCTCTTAAGTTCATTCTTCTGAACGCATCTAAGCTAATGATGTTGGCCGAGCTGCCATTATCAACGTAGATTCTTTTAACTCGAAAGTTGGCCACGGTTCCGGTTATAACCAAACCGTCCTCGTGTCCTGGCATTACGCCTTCCATGTCTTCGTCGGTGAAATATATTAACGGGGTTCCGGGTTTCTTTGTTCCCCCCTTCGGCCTTCCTTTGAATTGTGGTTTCTCCCTTACCGCCATCACCTCCCTTAGGTATCTCTTCCTTTGGTTGGCCGAGTCGCCTCCTATGCCTGGTCCCCCCGTAATGACGTTGCATTCAAATTCCGGCTCGGGGAATTCCTCTCTTCTGCTTTTCTTATCCTGCTTGCTTTCTGGTGCCGCTTTTCTCTTATTCTGTCTTCCCTGGGTCTGGATGACATACTGGCGTAGCTTGCCCTCGCGCACGAATTTTTCTATGGCGTCTCGAAGCTCCCAGCACTGATCGGTCGTGTGTCCGGGGCCGTTGTGAAAGTCGCAGTATCGTGAATAATCTACTCCCTCTCTTTTTACCAGCGGTGGGGATCGGTCGACTTTCCTCATGTCGGTGAATGCTACTTCCTGCCATATCTGCCCTCGTGGGGCCGTTAGCGGTGTGTATTTATCATATTTTAACTCGTACCTGCCGGTTCTGGGCAGGGGATCGGTGTTCGTTCGTGCTGGTCGATGGCCATGCGCAGGGGTGGATTGCCGATTATGCTGCCCCATCGGTTGTTTTTCATGTCGTCGGCCCCTGGGTGATGGAGGCCTTCTTCCCTCTTTTGGCGCTGAGTTGACTATCTCCATCTGTTCTAGTTCGAGATACTTCTTAGACCGCATCCTGAATTCGTTTAGGGACTTGACTGGGTCCTTGTATATTAACTTGGCAAAACGGGATCCGCCGTTGAGGCCTGCAGAGATCAGATGGACGTGCACTTTCTCTTCTAGTCCTTGGACCTGTAACGCTGCTTCCTTGAATCGGTCCAAATAACTTTGCAGTGTCTCGCCTGCCGCTTGTCTGATCTTTCCTAGGGCGAACTGAGATTTCGGCTGTCTTTTTCTCGTCGCAAAGTTCAGCAGGAATTTCTGTCCAAAATCTTCAAAGTTATGTATAGAACGGGGACGTAATGAGTGTAGCCATACCTGGGCCGCTCCCGTTAATGTGGTAGCAAAGATCCTTGATATGATCGGCTCGTCGATGCCCCTCACGCACATCTGCATATCGAACTCGTCGATGTGTATTTGTGGGTCTTGGCTCCCATCATACTTTGATAAGAACGATCCATCGAAATCCTCAAGGTATTGGGCGTCGACTATATGGTCGGCGAACGGGCTGTTGTTCTGATGGCCCCTGTGGTATTTCCTCTGGTAGGTTCCTCTGGTCGGCCCTGTCTTTGCCTGCCTGTCCGGAATCGGGTTTGGTGCAACAGCCGAGTGTACCAGATGCGCCTCCAGGGGCGCCTTTTCCCGTTCCGCCCTGTCTTCGTTTCTCGTTCCGACGACGGGGATTAACGGTACTGACCTCGGCCCTCCGTGTGACCCTGGGATGTCCTGACTGTTCGTTTTGTTGGTATCCTGGCGTCGCTCCTCCTCCCTCTGCCTGTTGTCTCTTTCTTCGAACTGGGTGGTAATGCGTTGGAGGTCCTCCTGCCGCTGGAGTTCATACCGTTTCTCCAAGTTTTCCATTCTGGTAAGCAGGGTCTGGAGAGCGCTTTGTATGAAACGCTGGGAAGCATCGTGTTGCACTTCTTGGAGTGTATCTCCTGGAGGCGGCATGTCTGGCCCCATGGGGGATGAATCCGTGTGTGAAAGGGCGTCTTCCACCACTACGTTTTCTCGTCGATCCCCCCTGACTGGTTCTCCATTCCTTTCCGCCTGGTGTCTTCTTGTGTTAGCCATTGATGGTAGGTGGGAATCGAAGTTTATCGTCCCCACAGACGACGCCAATGTTCTGTTATGTGATAACAGGGGTGCCCGGTGGAATCACCGGTGGTGCTTATTTGTAGGACCTGACTCTTCCCTGTTGGTCTATGGTGGTCAGACCAACGACAGAAGACAAGATCACGGACACGGGAGCAATGGGGGGTGCTGTGTGTGCCGTGTGGAATCAAAAGAGGAGGGCCAGGATCAATAATGCGTACCTTTCACCGGTGAATGCCTTTGCCTTATAACCAGCGGCTGGGTCGAAGCGTTCTGTCCCCGGAATTGTAGCCGTGGAATCCTCCTTCGTTATACCTGAGCCGAGGATCCGGGGATGTTGGCCGGTGATCGTTCACTCATGATAAATAGGGGGTCCATGACTTGCGGATTTATTTAATGATGGAATACGTATCCGTAACATATACTATTTCGAATATTCTTCAAGATACATAGTGAAGTCACGGGGGAAGAATTCAAGTCTTATAAAATATATATAAAAACGTGTAAAGTGAGGACGAGTGACTATCGATGTACCCTTTACTTTCGCTTTTAATTTTATAATTTAAATTTTTATTCACTTTAAAAAAGGCAAAAAAATAAAATAAAATAAAGGAATGCCCAAGTTAATACGATTCACACGATGATGTTCTTATTTCTACTAAACTAGTAAAGTGAACCGTCTGACAAGTTTGAATTTTGAAAATAAATATATCTATATTATATATAAAGTTGATAATGCACATCTTAGTAAAGAGTAAAATGATTCAGTAATGTTCAACATAATCATTATATTTTAAAACAATAATAATAAAACTTACTATATACATTAATTAATAATTTCAACTTAATTATAAATTTAAATGTAATTTAAGAGAAATTCTAAATAATAAAATATTTAATTTCTAATATGTTTTTATAGTTACAACAATTTTTTTAGTCTCTATAATTTAAAATATGTCATTTTTGTCTTTATAGTTACAAATTTTTACCATTTTAATTAATGTTGACTAACGCTATTTGAGATAAACATGACAATACTCATTTAATTCATGTTGATTTCAAATAACATTAAGTTATAATTTTAGACGACAATAACCAAAAATATGAAAAATGATAATTATTGGACCCAAATTTAAATTACAAGGGTTAATAAAAGGAAATATTGTTGCAAGGACTAAATGGGTAATTAAACATAATAAAATTATATTAGAGGAAATAAATGTTATAGAAATGTAGGTAAATTATAAATAAATAAATTTAGACAAAAAAATGTTTTGGATTCTTCTAACGTTCTTTTTTTTTGTTTAAATATTTTGGTTCTTATAATTTATTTTGTAAAAAGTTCTTGTAATATCTAGATTATTTTTTTTTTAGTCTCTATCAAATAAATTTCGAAGAGACTAATTCAAAATGCAAAAAAATATTATAGAGACTAGAAAAATAAGTATTACAAGAACTAAAGCAAAATAACAAGGAACAAAATCAATAAAAAGAAATTCCATAGAAATCTTTTTGAAATTTTTTTTTAAAGACTAAAACCATAAAAGCAATATATTCCGGAACTGAAGAGATATGTAAGCCATAAATTTATATTTAACTTCATTGACTAATATGTCTATTCAATTTAGCTTAACAACCAAACCATATATTAATGCTTACATGATAGAGGGAATCATATTTACTTCGGAAGATATACTCTTCAAGTACCTGAGCTAGCTTGAATAACATTTAGAAAAATAGAAGTGGGATAGCGGACAATGTCACCAAATGTTTGTCGATATGGACAGATATATGAATATCCATAATTCTAGACAAACCGATTCCAATAAAACCTATTAAAACACGTATGAGTTTAGAAAAAGGAAAATTTAAATTATAAACATTATATTAATATATAAATATTATTAAATACATATTTTAATATTAATTAATAATATTAGTAACAAAAGAATAAAATTGTGAGCGAGTAAAGTTAGATTTTGATGTAACAGAACTTTACAAGGTTAATGGGTTAGAATTCAGATGTGACTTTTTAAACTAGTTATTATAAAAATCAATAATTTTATTATATGAGATAATAATAAATTAATATTTTATAGCATAGAATGTACATTTCAATTTTCGAAAAAAATTACGACGGGTGATTCGGGTGAACGGCAGGTAAATTCGAACTTTTTTATATCATATTATGTGGTTTAATAAACTTATATATTAAATTAAGTGTTTTTAAAAAGTATTTATGAAAGATAAGTGATTTTAACTTTTAGCATTAATTGTAATTATATTTGATGTAGAAAAGTGACATTTGCATCAAAAGTAGCTAATGTAGAAAAAATATTTTTTTATATTGATTGTGATTATAATAAATATTAAAAGTCAAAATGATTTATCTCTCATAGATAATTTTCAAAATCATTTAATTTGGTAAAAAAAAAGGGAAGGGGGGGGGGGGGGGGGGGGTAAATTCTCGGCTCAATTACCATCAACGGTGTAAGAGTATGCTTCTAGTTTCAAGATCCTTCTTTGTGTTTTTGGCTTCCTTGTAATTTTGACTTCTCAATGGTACTAGTAGTGGTGGGGAAGGAGGGGATGGTACAGTGTCCCGTAAAACCACTAACAGAAAAAGAGAGAAAGTACGTTTAACAAAAGAAAATGAATTTGAGATAAAGTATAAGCTTAAAGAAATGTTTTTTGTTATGAGAAACTTATGAATTTTGAAGTTAGTCCTTAATAATTTTTTCTTGACTATTGTCATTGAAAAATAGACAAATTTTATATTTGGTCCCTTGAATTTTTTTATTTTGTATTTTTTTCCTACCATTACATTGGTTTTGTTAAGTGCTCCTTGAAATATTTTTTTATTTGTCTTTTGGCCCCGAAAATGTTTTCCATCAACTGGTGACATCTCAAATTAACAAAATCAATATAACAACAGAGATTAAATATAAAATAAAATTTTTTGTAAGGATCAAAAGTTTTTGTTTTTATTAAGGATCAAATACAAAATTGATGAATTTTTCAATGATAAAAAATTATTTGAGCATCAAATAATATTTGGCATATTACATAGTTTAGTTTGGATGTACCCGATTTGTATTACCACCGCATCAGATCATTTGGAGTAGCGTTATTGTGTACTGTGTATAGTTGTTTCAATTGTTTTAAATATCAAAAGAAATAATTACATAAAATCAATAATCTTGTTATATATATATATATATATATATAAATATGTTAATACTTATTTTGATGGTTTATTTAAATTAAGATTTGTTCACATCGGGAGGATACCATAGGGAGGACGGAGTACCTTGAGATTCAACTTCTCTGCTCTACTCCCCCAACGCTACCCTAACCATGCCAGACTCAATGGTTCATGGTTAGGAAAAGAATCATTTGAACTCTATAGAAATAAAAAACTTTTACTAAATAGAATGATAAATACTCTCTCCATTGTGATTTAGATAACTTTTAAACACAATTATTTTTTATAGTTTAAACACAACTATTAAAGATATGTAATTAATATTTCAAATTTTATAAAATATATTATGTAGCATTCTTGAGAATAAACTTTTATTTCGTGGAACAAACATAAATGCACTCTAAGAGTACTTCTTGGAAAAGAAAATAAATTTAATAGTTCATTGGTTTTGTAAAACAACAATATATATATATATATAAAAAAAAAATTAGCTCAATTAACACATGGTGTATGAATTGTTGTAAATTTCTTGATACTATCTTTAATTTCTACAAATAAAAAAAATGACTATCTATGTTATATAATTTACACAAAATTAT
>PYAF01002750.1:979395-1007540 GCA_007407185.1 Glycine tomentella
TTTGAAAGAAATTTTAATCAATTAAATAATTAATTAAATCAAATTAATTTTAATTGATTAAAATATTTTTTCTTCAAATAATGGTCTACTATGAATTTTCATAAATACAATTAAACGAAATTTAACAAATGAAAAAATCAGTCAAATTAAATCAAGTAAAAAGATACTGTAATTAAACTTCGTATAGGGTAAATAAAGTGTTACTATATTTTTTGTTATTATTGGATGTTAAAAATCATTAATAAGTTTTTTAAAAAAATAAGATGAAAAGCTGTATTAATCTAAAGTTTATTACGTGACACAATCGTTGATAATATTTTTTTAAGAAAATAATAAATAGATAAGGAAATTATATGTTCGCTATAAAAAAGAGTGATAGGGTTTACTTGGTTGACTATTGACTGTATAAACTAAAGTAGTCTAAAATCTACTTTCAAAATAATTCCTGAAAAGCTAACTGTTTGGTTTTTTTAAAAGTAGTCTTCTTCATTTTATTTTTTTTGAAATAATTCCCGAAAAACTTAAAGTAAAATAGGCTAAATCAAATGCATTACTTCAACGCATGCTTGCTTCCATGATTCCAAATCAGTTAGATCACTCTTGCAACTCCAATATGAATGTAATTAAGTAGTTGAAGTGCTGTTGGATTAATTGAAAATCATCTAGCCACTTCTTATTTTCAACCGTTGGAATGTAGTGTGATTATTATCTCAAACACCCAAATTGAACCAAATTGCAATTGATTGGTTGATCGTAAAGATTTGACCTATAAAATAACACCATTTAACATCATACTGCTTGAGGAGACACAAATGAATCTAAAGTCACATGACTATCTAAACTGATGGACTGGGTTAATGTATTAGGCACTTTCATTGTAAATAACTGGCATGTGCCTAGTCATGCTGCCTTGTATGCACGTACTGGCATGGTTGTATGCAACCAAGGTTTTAAATTACGGTCAGGTCCCGTTAGAGTTTCATTGCAGTATTTGATGTGGCTGCGTTGATTTTATACTGCAGCAGAAATTGTCATTGGATACCATTTTTTAAAACCTTGGATACCATTTTATAGTCAGAGTTTGAAAAGTTTTCCCTTTGGAGCTAGAGCCTCTTTTTATTCGCTAATATAAAATCCTCTTCTTATCAAGAATGTAAACATTCTTGAGTAAAGTCTTCAAGATAATAGTGGAAGACTAAGGTCTTCAAGATATACATATATAAATGGAAGACTAACGTGTAAAGTGAGAAAGGAAAGAGTGATTGCACACCCTTTACTTACTTTCACTATCAATTTTAAATTTTTATTCACTTTTAAAAAGGCAAATTAAGAAAAAAGGAATGCCCAAGTTAATGTATTTTAGACGTGATGTTCTTAGCTTATTTCTAGCGTGGTTACCAGGCCGACAAGTTTGGTTTTGAAAAATAATTATATCTATATTATATATAAAATTCGCGATGCATGTATTTTTAAAATATTAGAATGATTCTCTAATGTTCAATATAATCATTATATTTTAAAATATTAATACAACTTAATATATATATATATATGTATATTATAGTAATTGCAGCATAAATGTAAGTAATGAGAAATTCTATATTACAGGAAACAAATGTTACAATAATATAAGCTAAATAATATAATAAATTTATATTTAACTTCATTGAGTAATGTCTATTTAATTGGTGTTTACACGATGTATTTCACAAATTATAAATATTAGATTAATAATTTATATTAATATATAAATATATTAAAAATATATATTGAAATTTTCATAATACTAATTTTACTTCATGTATAATTGTTGGAACCTAAATTTGAACTTTTAGTAGCCCAAACCAAAAGGTCAAATTTGAATAGGCAAATATGAGTGAAGTAAGTTCAGCAGCTCTTCTAAGAAGAAAAAAAAAAAGTTCAGCAGCAAAATGGAGCAAAATAAATCACATAAAGCCCAAACAAGATGTTTCTGGTATCAATGGGCAGAATATTAAAAAAATATTTTGATAAGAAAGCTGATGATAAGGTTGTTACGGTTTATCATAAGGAGGCCAAGTCAAAAGGTTGTTAATCAGATTAACTCCATCATTATATATAGCATACATTTAGAAAAGAAAATAAACTTAGCTCTACATAAACTTGCATCATTGTATGCCGCACAAAGGAAATGTCTAAGATCATGAAATTTGATAAATTCTGAAACTCCGTAGGTTTTTCAGTAGAAAGGTTGAGAGCCAACATTTACAATTTAGATATGTAGGAATTTTACTTTATTTACTATCAGCCAACATTTTTACTACTTGTAATAAACATACAAATTACAACGTTTCAATATTCCAGTAATCTTAATCTACAAAAAAAGGAAATTAAAAACATTTTCCCAAATTAAAAAAAAAATTACTGACTTGAAAGACTTATTCAACAAACGAAAATAATACAGAGACTATGTTCTGCTTCTGCAATCCTAAAGTAAATATTAAACAGATTTGCTGCAAAATAAGAAACCAAGGCCCAGCAAAATACATCACAAAGATCCGCTGGATTATGCATGGATCAGTGTTTTATACAATGGATAACAATTTGCTGACTTAAAAAGTTCATAACAATAGATAATTAAATCACTCGCACTGAAAGCAATACCAGTAGTACACTAGCACTTCCTATAATTTTGAAAAATAATACAAGGTGACAACATGAAAGTAGCTAGAAAAAACCTAAATTAGGGGTTTAATTATCATAGAATTTGATCTTAACCCCACAAGACTGTAAGGTAAAGAATGCCAAAGCTTTGTAAGACCACAATTAGGTGACCCAAATGCCCAATAACAGATTTAGGATATGCTCTATAGCTATTTTAAAATTTAGGTTTAAGGCCTATCAGGATCTCACAAAATTAAATTGTAAGCTAGAGACTGCTTAAGCCTTATAAGAAGTAAACTAGTCATATCTTTATTCGACCTGGAATTTCAAGAAATTAGGATTAAGAACATTGTAGAATTCATTAATGTGACTAATTTTAATCAGAAAGAAAAAGTTTCATTGATCAGTTTTACGACCGTATGTTATTACTTGTTAGAATTATCTTTGCATATAAGCTCCATACATGATTGTGAGGGTGCCTAATACAAACACAGCTCCAATGAAACGATGTTCGATACAACATTCCAATAATAAAAAGCACTTAGACTTTCTACCTAGTAACATCAAACACAAACGACAATGAGAACATTTCTGAGCGTAATTTCTAAGGTTACAGGATTACAATAGGACTGGTTACTGTGTGATTGCCATCCGTCCAAGACAAGTTCCCAAATACTGGAAAACCACGACTAGGCCAACTGGTTGCCTCAAGAATAACATGAAAGCTCTTCTTTTCTCCAATTGTCTTGAAAGCCAATGAACTTGGTTGAACAAGAACCTTAAATCCTTCAATTACGTTAGCTTTCGCAACATATGTGCTATTTGGAGTCCCCACATTGGTAACTGTACGAGTAACACTTATAGGGTTCATCCCTCGATTTGCTAATACGATCGAAGGATAGTTGAGATTTTCGATGTTGTAAGACTTTGGACAATTGTAAGAGCTTCTATGAAAGTATTTGAGAAAATATTGGTTGTGATCATGGGCACACATGAAGTTCAAGTAATCCCTTGTTCTCATATCATACACAAGTCCAGGGTCCATTGTAAGGTTAGGCTGAATATGTCCAGAGCCATAATCAAATGGAGTTGCTATCTGATCAAAGGCATCCCGAATTGGTAGGTTGTTGTTATCTTGTGTGGTAGCTACAGGAATAGCATAATTTCTATCAGAATTTTTTTTCCAGAATTTAAAGTGCATTTTTTTTTCAACATCTATAACACATTTTTTATTTTGCATTTTTAGTTCCTCAGATGTCACAAGTGTGTGATTTGAATTTTATCTCATTTATCATGAGATTCCTCTATCCTCATTCTATCCAATATTTAACAAAATTAGCTAATGTGACATACTGACATGACATCTTAAAACTCTATTTACTTACTGATATCATGTCTGTTTGTCACATCTGCTAATTCCGTTAAGCGAAATGCTAGCAATTATCAATTGATGCCATTGAAATTTAAACTACAAAAACTGAAAGACTAAAAATACAATAAAGCCTTAATTATATTTTTGACTAAGGTAAAAGGGTAATCAATGTTTCTTTTGGTATATGCATATAGATGTATTATTTTTGCCAACATACCAGTAGTCATAATGGCTGATTTAATAGCTGCCGGACTCCAATCAGGATGAAGTGTTTTGAGAAGACCTACGACACCAGCAACATGAGGGCAAGACATAGAAGTTCCCTGTTGTATATTGAAAGGAACACGACGTCTATCTGATGGTTGATTTGATGGACTTGCGGCTAGTGAATAAGCCGCCAATATGTTGACACCAGGGGCAATTATGTCAGGCTGAAATAGAAAACAAAGTATTGAATGTGAGAAAATGGAAAAGGAAAATATATCATGATGATGAAATGAAATGTAGACCTTGAGTATCAATGGTTGCACTGCATTGGGACCCCTGGATGAGAATCCAGCCACAATTGGAGCAGGCTTTATTCCTAAATATGTTCTTGCTACAGTCATGTAAGCAACAAGTTTCCTGCAGAGAAATTTATAGATTAAGTTTTTCATTTGCTGCAAGTATTTTTAAAATGTAACACTGAAATGAAATGGCTTAGTGTCTGTTTGAATTCATGTCAGATCATCCAAAATGACCTTGAAATACCAACTTTCCTGATTTTAAATATATATGTACATGCTTGGTCTCCCGTTGGAAAATTGATTCTGAATCCCAAATTAAACCATTAAGTTATATGATTACCTGCTATTGTTATCGTCGGAACCTCCTTTTTCAAACCATTCCCGTTCATCAATATCCTTATCCTGACTGACATCCACATTTGCACCTGGTATAGTATAAGGCTCAGCTAGAAGTGAACCGCCACTTTGCTTGCTATTGACCACAAACACTCCCACTGCGCCAGCATTAGCAGCTTCGTAACCCTGAGCTACTGATGTTGTTTTATCATGTCGAATGCAGATCAATATGTTTCCCTTTATTTTTCTAGGATCAAGTGCTCCTGGCTTGCAAAGACCACTACGGTAGTAACACACTCATATAAGAAACAAGAAGTAATAAAAATCTAACTAATAACGTAAATATTCGAAGCAAGTTAGGGGAATTTGAGCCTACGCATCTTGAATTGTGGCATTAGGAAGTCTAGCATTGACAGCATGAACCAATGGATAAAATTTCCGAGATGGTAAGCCTCTATTGAGACTGGCTCCCTGATACATATACATGCAACCCAATTAAATTAAATTGATATAATATGGTTTTCCCTATATACTAATCATATAGCAAAAAATAAATTTGTTATTTATTCTGTCATTCAATCACAAATTGTCATATACAATAAGTTTGTTCACTTTTATATTAATTATCTTACAAGTTATATTAAGAATATTTTTCTAATTGGTTGATGGTGTAAATTTTTTTGTATAAACTGCATATCTATTAATTAAACTCTTCTAGTTAGATATAAAAGAAAAATGTTGTTCATGTTACCTTTAGGTGATGTTTGTTACCAAGAGAAATGTTGCTGAGAAAATCCCTGTCTATTGTGCTAGCAGCAACTGTGAAGGACCAGGGTGACACATTTGTGACAGTTCTAGGTGCCGGTCCATCATTGCCAGCAGAGCAAACTACGACTATATTTCTAGTAACTGCATGGAATGCTCCTATGGAAACCCCATCTGTGAAGAAAGCTTCAATATAAGGATTGGAGCCACCCAAAGAGGCAGAAATGACATCAACACCATCGTATACAGCATAATCAAATGCTTGTAGAATATCTGCTTCATGGCAGCTACCAGCATCATTTGTAGACCAACAGACTTTGTACGCCGCAACACGAGCCTTCGGGGATCCACCCTTTGCAGTGCCATTGCCATTGCCAAAGATGGTTGCACCAGGAACAAAATTACCAGCAGCAGTTGACAGGGTATGTGTACCGTGGCCAACAAAGTCACGTGCAGTGCGTTTTAAGGGATCAAGTTTGCCATATTGTGCCTCGTAAGCTTCACTGAAGACTCTTGCTCCAATCAACTTCCTGATTCATTCATCATCATATAGCATAGCTGTGTATTATCTATATTTCTTTTTCTTGGTGTATTTAACACACCAACATATAAAATGCTTATATAAAAACAGATCCGCAAAAGTCAGTGGAAATAGAAAGTGCATATTGGGCTTCATGTATATACACACAAATGTGCCTGCTTTATGCATGTACTGTCACATGTGCTAAGGAACTTTTTCATTTGCTTACAAAGGTTTTTAATTAATTTTTATGTATTTATTTAGTAGATTTAGAGGTTTGAATTTATAAATTCTTGAAAACTACTCAGATTACCCTAACGTTATTAACATTTTAAAATTGCACATAAATAATCAAAGATTCAAAGTTTTATTTTTGTATGATAAAAGATACAAAATTATATATCTATATATATAAGTGTTTCATTTGACCTTTCTTTAGGGACACTGGTTTGTGAGATTAAAGAGACAAACAAAAAATGTAAAAGATGACCTGTTACAGAATGTTTTGTTTGAAGGTCTAAAATGGTGAATCTGACAGACCCCGTTCCCACGCCATTTTGATGGCACGGGACTGTATCCATTGTCGTTGAAACTTATGTGTTCGGGCCAAACGCCTGTTACAAGTAAACAGTCAGTAATTCACTTCCAACCACGCGAACGTGCGTGCACACACACAAAATAACAACTTCAACAACAATAACAAATTAAAATTTGATTGGGGGTATAAGTATAATGAGTTCATTTCTAAAGTATATAAATAGAAGTATCTGTTCTTGAAATTTAATGAATTAAAATTATAAAGTACTTCATATTAAATGAAAATTCATTTTTTTCACATCTAAAAAAAAGTGTGTGTATACTTTTGAAGTGTGGAGGAAGAAAAAAGTGAGATTGTGATAATTGATATGACGAAAAGGAAGAAAGAAATAAAGAAAAATACAAAATAAGTATAAAGATTAAGATGTGAAAAATGTTCAAATTAAAAATAATTTTATATCTTTTTGATATGTTCTTATTATTATAAAAAAAAAATATATACTTAATGTCTTAAAATATATAAAATATAAATATTTTCAGTTAGTAATTGGGAACATTATTAATTAATTCAGCACAAACAAAGGAATATATATTGTTAATAGGAAAAATATAAAATTAAAGGCAATAGAAATAGAATAACACATCTTCCGATCCATTACATTCTTTCTTTGGCCCAAAAATAAATAATGTGTCAGAAAAAATTATAGAAAAACACGTTGATAAACTCTTACTTATCTAAGAAACAAACTCAGTTTAGACATGCCATATCCAAAATCTCTTGTATTAAGAGCAACTAAAAGTTTAGTGTACCTGAATCAAAATTAGCAATGATTGTATTTTCGCCGAAGTTTCCGTTCCACCAAGCGGATTCTGCAGGAATTCCTCCATATTTTTCCAGCCCAAGAAAGTCCCATGACCTGGTAGTGTGCAATTTATACTCTTTGCTCAAGAAAACAGAAATTACACTTGCCTTTTCTGCACCAATAGATCCAAACACATATATGCGTACAGCATCAAAATGCGTAGTTATAATTTATATATACCGAAGATCTAAAAGAAACCATGGTAATCATTTATTAGCTCACTTCCAATCTCTGACGCCTCTTCCTCTTCAAGTAGTGCAGCAAAGCCATTGATGTGCTTATTGTACGAGTACATGACTGCTTCCTTTGCTTTCTCGTGGCTGTGAAAATAATAAACAAACAAAAATATTTCAGTCATCAACTAGCTAGCGTCACAGAAGAATAAAGAAGGATTGCATGGAATGAGAGTGAGTCCTGATAAAGGACTCAGGACTCGCCCTAATAGAATAGTAAAATTGTATCTTGATGACTTATGGTGCCAAAATATGTTAGCTTTTTCACTGAGACAAATCTCCTTCAAAGATTTTAAAGGTAGGCAAAGGTTAGTTGGTCTCTTCCAACTAATTTTTCTTTATATACTAAAGTTAGAATTCGAACTAATACACTAGATTTTATATATACCTTCCTAAGACTGATGCCAGTAAATCATAATGGGAATTTGTGGCTGACTCAAGATCGTGAAGTGAAGGACTTGGACCATGAGAATGCTCTCCCAAGTATACAATGTAGGTCTGCTAAAGAGAATCAAATCAAAGCATAAATATGTGAAAAATAGTATATCCAACAGCAAAATGTGAATTTTGTAGTTGAAGTTATGTGAAATTAAACACAGACAACGGTATTAGATCCTTGCCTTTCTAAGAGCATGTGTGTATGGCTGCAACATAGTGCAAAGCATGATTGATGATAGGAGAAGTTTGAAGAGGGAGGATGCAGCCATCTTCAACTGGTTTAATTTTCTGGGAGTGCTGATAACGCGCTCACTACTATACAGGAGGCCTACGACGACGATTATATAAATCTTTCAACACGTTTTATTAGAGGCAAACATGGTTCTTATGCCATTCTTTGTCCTTAATTATTCCCAGCAAGTACAACGTAATTTCGGAAGGGAACTGAGTTAAACCCTCTTCTCCTTTTTATTAAAAATGAAGGTTTGCACGGACTAGGATCACCTGTAGAGTGTACACCGGAGTTCAGAAAAATTGCACAGTTCTGACTCCTAACGTTGCATCCAATTTATATAATGTAAATATATTTTCTAGGTTCAAATTATATGAAGAAAACATTTTTTATGGCCTATATTTTGTGTAGTTGTTTATACAAATGTAGAGTATTTGGATCCACTATTTGCTTATTTGGTATGTAGTTTGTTGATAAAAACCCGTATATAATTGAAAATTTAGAAGTCGGCTGAAAGTTTATAAGGTAAAAGTTAAGAATTAAAAACCTGAAAATATATAAAGTAATTGATTGAACTCAAAGTGTTTGCTTAGTTTAGCTACACTACAATGATTTTTAGTGGCAATTAATATTTCTTTTACCGACAATAAAAATGGCTACGAAACGTTTTACCGACAATATATCATTAGCCATTGTATCATCATGCTTGGGCTGGAAATCGAAGTGGTCCAGCGCCAACAAACATTAACAGTTTATTTAAACTTAAAATATGTAATTAAAATATATTTATTTTACTTGTACGCCTTGAGAGAAATCTATCTAATTTTACCTGGATTAATTAGTTGTGAAAAATAACAAATAATTATAAATATGGCCAAAATTAAACTTTGATCCTCTTATTTTTTCTCAATATGTAATTTTGATCTCCCTATTTTAAATAGAAATATTTAATCCGTTAATTTTTCAAAAATGTAAAAAATGTTAATCCAACTCTCAATTTTGCTTATATTTACTCGTAACTTAATGAAGTCAAACATCTTGGTAGCCGCGGAAAGGTTTCATGAAGGGCACCTCTATTTGTCATCTCGATCTCCTTGTCATATGAGTTCAAAGTTATCAAAAGTGTGATGAGATTTTATTTTTTTGAATAAAGGGACCTTAGCAGTTTGCCAAACTCAAAAACCACGTACGATGGAAAAAAAACAAAACTAATATTAACATCAATTAGTAAAATAAAGGAAGATGAAATCTGGAACAACATTGAACACACGAATATATACCTTGGCGGATTCAGAAAAATAATCAAGAGGGAACAACTGGTGGCAGATCTAGGAAAATTTATTTATGTCCGCATATTTAGTGGCGGGATTTGGGGACAACGCTTCCAAAAATTTTAAGAAACAAACAATGATAAACCATAATATAAATAAACAAACAAATAGTCAGATCAAACTATTATTCTGAATTGAATAGAACAATGAAAGAAGTTTATTGTAACTTTTGATGAGATTTCAAAAGATCATGATGATAACATGAGAGTTAGTTTAGATATAAGTATTGAATTTGAGATCTTTGAATATGAACTGTTACAATATAGATTAAAATATTTCTATAAAATACATATGGTTAAGCTGTACTTCTCATTTCAATGAAGAGCAAAAACTCTAATCTTCTTGTAAATAAGTACTAATGCATGAATTACAAATAAAAATAATTAACAAATACTGAAATAATTAATAAGTACTGTGATCAAATGTTAAGTATATATTAAAATTTAATGATGTTTCGTACAACATACCCCAAAACTCAGCATGCAACATATTACACTCTCGCGGAAACGAAGCATAGGCTGCAACAAGTGACCATTATGGTCACGTAAGATGCTTCCACAAGTGGAGTCTTTAATTAGTACAACTTTATATATATACTTTTAGTTTTTTAGTATGAGTGTATCAAAATAAATTATAATTAGAGATTATCTTAAAATACATTAATGATGTAGTTTAATAATATACTCATAATAAAAAATAGAAGTATTTACGTTAACAAATTCATATGTAAAGAGAGAGAAAAAAGGAATAATGTATTTCAAAAGGAACTTTAAAATGTTACTCTTTATCTTAAATTTTTTTTGAAATTTAATAATTAAAATTATTATATTTTAAGAAAATGAATGATAATAATAACAGTAATTAAAAAGTTATTTTTAGAATTAGTTAATTCCTTTATATATATATATACTCCTTTTCAGTTGGAGTGCGTAATTCTAGATATTTAGTTAAGAAAAACAAAATAGTCCACTTTCTCTCCGTAACAATCGTTTTTAATGGTGTCATGAGCCAGATTGCAACGCCGATCTGCACGTTTGGTGTTCTACTTATGCGCTAGCATGTTTGAGAGCGACAACGGAGAACGAATAAAATGAGAATTTGAGTGGATTCGAATTGATGTGTTGCAACCGATTTAACACTCTGATTCACGTATTGAAAAATAAAAATGTTTATCTTCAGTGACTGGGGTCTGGGATTCTCTTCTATTTGTACCACTTACGTTATGCAACAACATATTTGGAGTCATTGATAGTGATTTCTCTCAACCAAATCCCACCAACCCATAAAAATAAATGAGAATTCGAGTTTTGGTTTTGCAATTGGAGCAGATTGAGAAATTTAATATGCTTTTCTAATGTAGCCCAGCGTAACAATTGAAAATACTTACAATTCCACCAAATTGTATCATCTTGTTAACAATTGATTTGATTCACCGTATAAAATATTATTATGAGCACAATTTTTGCAATGTGTATACTGTTGCAGGCAGTGAGATCTTGACAGGGGTGGTTGGGTGGGAGAAGCCGAAGAAAAAAGAGGAAAGAGGGGATTTGTTTCCAAAAACGTGAAAGAGGATGACAAATTAATTTTTTATTATCTAGAAAAAGTTAAAAGGTGAATTACAGTAATATTCTTAACTTAAAAGAAAAGAAGTCCTAAATATTTTAGCGTACATTGTTAATACAATCCAACTGAAAAAAGAGTTTATGTATATTGGCAATAAATTCGTCTGCAATATATTGTTGAAGTTACGAGTTAGGATATTTTATACCTAGAATTTATGTATTTAACTCTCACGTATATATCCATATCTTGCAAATGAATTTTTGCATATCTTTAAAAAACTTGGAATAGAAGTATGGGTGAAAAGCTGAAAATAATAAAAATAGGTCCAACACACACTAAAAGCATTTATGAGAACATTGGTTTTACATGATTGCAAATTTGCAAATAACAAAATATTTATTTGTCAAACCTTTTTCTTAACATATATAACTTTTTATGATTTAAAAAATTGATAAAAAAAAAAACAAAATTTTATTGGCTGGCGAAAAGCTTAAACTTTAATTATCATACCCTTGGGCAACCTTGCCACCAAACCACCTAAAAATTATCTAAATTTATTATACTCTTTCCTTCTTTTCCTTTTCTTTCCTTCAACTTTCTTAAACCAAACAAACCCTTAATAACACAGTCACACTCCTCTAAATAAAAGAAGGGAAGTAGACTACATTAAAAAAATATATATATGTTGAAGGCTATCAACCTATACAATAAGTCTAGCAAAAAAATATTCTACGCTTTAGACAGAGGAATCGTTTCATAACATGTGGTGGCATTCAAGGCTTCAGTCACAGTCATCATTTCATATTAGTCCAGCTCAACTTCAGAGAGTAATTTTGTTGCAAAATAAAGACTGTCCTCAGAGCCAGGCATCAGCATTTTTTATTTTTCGATTTGGGCTTGTAACACCTTTCAGTCAGCAATTTCCTTTTTTACCTCTAATAAATGCAAAACCTGCTCTGCTTTCTATTAATGTTTGCAAATGAAATATCAAGAATCGTACGTAAACAAAAAGATGCTAAATCAGAAGGACAAAGAAAACTATACAGTAAATTCACTAAATTCAGTTGTTGTTGAGGCATGAAAATCTTGGAACAAAACTCATTACTCACTAGCAGGTAGCAATTATTGCATCTAGGGAGCATAGACCAAATGCATTAGAATCCACTGTTGGACCAAGATTTCACATGCGGTCCACAAAAAAATTGGTTGGTAGTGTTATGGAAAAGTAGCTTTTGTTAGTCCTAACTCATGAATGCTGGAATGTGCAACTCCAACAAAATCTTACCTACCCTGATCATCTTCATTAAGATCAAGTAGGTGGGAAAAATCTATTGAGATTGAATGGCAAAGTATAGAATTCTTCATTTCTATTATCTCCTTTGAATGTTCTAAACTTCACCCACCATGGCATCCCTCGATCTTTCTTTGACCTTTCTACCTCAAGAGTGTTGTCAAGAAACACTGCCACTATCAAACCCACTGTTGGAGGTGATGAGAATAAGGTATTTAAGAATGCATTGAACTGCAAAGATGAAAATTTTGCATTAAGAGCAAGTAAACTACTAAAAGGCTATTGATGTTGACAAGTATAAAGAAAAGGTTAGGTTACATATCAAAACAAAAATTGAAAGTATAAATTTCTTGAAAGAAGTCTAAAAACAAATAACATGATGGTAACACGTTAGTTGATAAAGCATAATATAGATGGCTGAGCAAAAGTACAACTCACCCATCCAGCATTAGTATGAACAAGGCCACGTCGTGAGGGAGTCCAGTATTGATTGAAAAATTGAGGAACAGATATTCCAAGGAAAAGTGTGAGTCCAATGATAATAAGATTTCTTATGGAGTTCATGTTTGTGAACTGAAGAAATGATATTCCAATTGAAGCTGGTGAACAAGGGAAAGTAATTGTAAATAGATGAACAAGAGAACATGTATTGCAATCAAATCTCAGTTCAGATTACATGACATACCCACAAGGCCAAAGAGAATACAGTATAGGGCAGCAAATATTGGGAAGGGTATAGAAGCAAACAAAGCTCCAAATTTTCCTACAGATGATGACAGAAAAAGAAAACAAAAAAAAAAACTCAGGTAAGTGGAACTATCTTTTCTTGTTTATAATTTATCATAGAGTAAAACAATTTCCATGAAGAACATGATGAGGAGCTGGTTTACTTCTATTGTAATCCAGGCTCATCTTTGATTTGTCTCTACCAACCTAAAATAGAGAAGAATATCATAAAGCCAGCAGAAATCTGAACAACTCTGCGACTTCCAACTCGGGTTAGTCCAAGGAGTCCCACATTTTCCCTAGAATAAACAACCATGATGCTCATCAAGCTACTATAGAAAGATACATGGATCATACACAAGAAGCTGAAGCAGTTAAAACTCAATGAAGAGTTAGACTTACACAGAAACAATGGAACCAATCGCTGTTCCATAAAGACCATCAAGTAAGACGCCAATCCCCTGGATAAAATAAACAATCAGTTCCATCTCTCAATCATACCAACCTCTACAATATTTTTAACTTTTAATGACTGGTCACGGGATTGAAGTCTTAAAACTATTCAAATTAATACACAGGCATAAGCTAGGCAATTCAATAATAATAAATGGCTTGTGCCTTGTAACTAACCTGCCAACCAATGCCTCGACTTAATACATATGCAGGAGGTGGAGTAGCAATTGCTAGCCGAGAGGCCGCCATGTATGCACCAGTTGACTGCCACAAGTGCATGGTCAAGATGTCAAGACATTATAGAAAATTCACTAAAATACAATGAGACAATTTATGGTGATTGTAATCAGTGTTTTGTTTCTTTAGTCATTGTGGATTTTTTGGGGCCTGAGACCCCTTGGTCAAATTTTAAAATATGAATCTGTAGTAACAACTAACAATTACTGGGATAGAACATACAAACACTAACTCTGCAGGTGAGACTGAAGTCAACCAGAAAAAATAAAAACAAAATCAGGAAAGAAAATAGATACCTCCACCATTGAGACAATAACTGCTGACATCATGGCAAATGAATGGCCAACAGAAAATGTAGGTGGACCCCATTGGAAAGGATATGGGAACATGAACCTAGTACAAGAAGAAAAAACCTCAGAAATAAGCAAAACCTTTGAACCTATCAGAAGAAATTAGAACAGGTTTTTTCAGGTACCATGGGGCAGTTGATATCAGATTTGCTCTGTCTGTTCTACAGCTATGTTGTGTTATGTCAGGCTTGTGTCGGTAAGCTCCACTGGCGGTCAAGATAACAGCATAGATCCAAACAAATGGGACACAAATCAACACTGGAAAACGTTCAAATATAGGGATATCTCTAAATGGTCTCACGTGCTTTAGATACTGCAATTTATAGCAAAATTGTTTGCCTTAGGGAAAGAATTATAATTTGATGCAAACCACAATTTTCTAGTTAGAGCACTTACTTGTGACAAACCAATTACCAACAACAGCATTGGTATACCAATTTCTACACAGTCCCCCAACTGAAAATGAAAATAATAAAGAACATTGAGTAAATTTATGATGTTATGAAACGTATGGATCCATCAAGCTATAGTGAGCATGGTCAATTACAAGATTCTGAAGAAGAAAATGCCATCAATATTTGCATGCAACTTAAGCATTATGCCACTATCAAATAATTCAGAAATATCGTTAGCATGTTGAATGAAAGGATTTTTCTACAGAAAATGTCACCAATATCTGCATACAAATTAAGCATATGCCGCTACCAAATAATTCATAAGATGAAAAGTAGACAAAACCCTCAATCCATATATAATGAAAACAAGGATCAAATTTCAGCACTGAAAATTGGATTCACTTAAAATAGGTGACAACTCGGAGATAGGATTCAAGATAAGTTCCTTAAATATTATTATTTATCATCATTCAGAATAAATTGCTGTCAATAGAAAGACCATTTCGTCACAATCTTAGTTGAGATCATGAAAATTAAGATGGAGATTTGAGCCACACCTACCACAGGGAACCCACGTTGAAATAATCCTAATCCAACCAATCCAACTACAGGTGCCATGCCAAGGGGACTGAAAAATCTGGATAGAAGATCCACAAAACAAAAATGCTTCAAAATTTTAATTAGAAATTGTCAACTCATAAACACATCACATGATACTAGTATACCTTGAAAAGAGTCCCCAGACCTGGCTGTAACCCAAGATTATCTGAATACTTGATGCTACAATCAAAGCTCCTTGTATTGCTCGCATTGTTTGTATAAATCTCTGCAAACCAATCACATGGAAAGATCTATTAAACCAAAAATAAGAAAGAAATCTAACTGTGTTTCTAAGAAAGTTTATATAACTTATGTTGCTCCCTAATAAGAACCGTATGAGAATCACACAACAGAAGCTAGTAATTGTAATTAGAGAGCCTGAGGCCTTATAAACCTCCTAATAAAATTCCATACTTCCAATGTGGACTCAAGTCCCATATCTTGAACAGGGCCGGTCCTGGGGCAGGGCCAACAAGGCGCCCGCCCAGGATCCAAAATTTTTTGCACGGATAGTTTATGTAAAATTTATTTTTTTAAAAAAATAAAATAAAAACAAAACTTGTGTTAGGAGTCCATTTTATATGTTAGGGTCCATTTTTTCCATCTCTTAATGTTAATACTATTTGTATTTCAAAAAATTTGTGTATTAGAGGCCAATTTTTTCCATCTTTTAATTTTAATATTATTTGTATTTCAAAAAATTTATGTGTCAGGGGTCCATTTTTTCCATCCCTTAATTTTAATATTATTTGTATTTCAAAAAATTTATGTATTAGGGACCCATTTTTTGTGTGTTAGAGGTCCATTTTTTCCATTCCTTGGTTTTAATATTATTTATATTTCAAAAAATTTGTGTGTTAAGGGTTCATTTTTTCTATCTCTTAGTTTTAATATTATTTATATTTCTAAAAATTTGTATATTGAGAGCCCATTTTTTTCACTTCGCCCTGGACCAAAGAATTTTCAGGAACGGCCATTGGATCATAACATCCCACCACGCTCCACAGTCCCAGAACCCACTCGGGCAGGCAGTGTACTAGTCCTAGAACAACACTGCAATGCTGATGTCACTACCTGAGTCGCTTGTTTGCAGCTGAGAGACATGGTGGAAAGCTTTGACACCAACTGATAAGAACCAAATCAGTACAGAGGAAAATATAGTGATCAACAAAGAACAGTTGGATGTATTATTCAGTAGGCTTTTACTCTGATCAATGTGATATAGAAGAAGATGAAATACAATGTATTAGTCCACAGGGTATTCGAGATAGCCAAATGTTCTCCCCTGTTCCAACCTTAATTTCATTCCAACCTCATTCTTTCCCTTCTACTCCTATTTAACCTCCCCCTCCCATTCTAACTGCTCCTAACCAATACTGACCAATGAAATACATTCAATTAAAGATGGTAAAATCCTCTGTGCTGCCTGTTTCAACTGGTGTACACCCTTTTTATTATTGATCTCCTATCAATCCCCAAATTATATGTCATCGATCCAAAACAAAGTCCAAACTCCAAATATTCAGCGGAAGTTTAAATCATAAGTGATAGCAAAAGTATTATATATGCTAGTAAGTAGAACATACTATTATTGGTTGAAATTTACGGAGACTCACAAAATCATGTGAGACTCATAACTCATTGAATAAGGCATAGGATCCATAAGATTTCGTGAATCCCAATAAATTTCAAACTATTATATAGTGTGTGCTAGAAAGAGCATGTCAAAAGGTATGCCGCTAGCATTTTTCTTTACACTAAATTTGAATTTTATAATCTGGGGCTAACCTATTACCATTTGACAGAAAACCAGTGGATTCTCATTTTAAACTTCGTATGGATAGAGCAAAGTTGGTAAAAACTAAATATTGATTTTCCTGGTGATCAATAATTAGCATATCTACAACTAAAATCCCAGTGTGTTTCACTCAAGAACAATCGTTGAATTTTGTCCAAAATAATAAATCCCTGGTTATATGTTTAGGATTGTTGTGAGTCTAAAATCTCGCATAGAGGATTCAGTGCTTATAGTTACATATAGGTATGCAAGGTTCCAAAATCAACGGAGGACAAAGGATTGTCATTGCAAATGGTTATTAAATGTTACAGATAAAAAAAAAACAATGTATAGTTTAACGTGCTCTCAAACTACTGGTGAAGGTGATGAACAAATGGAATGAGGAAACTTACTTCATGAGAGTCACTAATTTGTTGCAAGTCAGTGATGATATAAGCAATTGGATATATATACGCAGATGAACCTCCTCCAATGACTGTAGGCAATCTGGTTCCAAAAAGCGTTTGGAGAAGTGTGTTAATGCCAGCTACAAAAAGCAGAGTCTGTATTACCCGTGCCTTGTCACCCTGGTTATATCAGAACCAAAACACCAAGTAAATATAAGCATTAAATGTGTGACAAAGGCAACAATTGTTTTACAAACAAGCAGAAATTTAGCATACATCACTTCCTCCCATGGCATGAACAATCCATGACAGAATCATCACACTCGTTCCCAGCATCAATATATAATTTTGAAATGCTAGTAGGATAGCTTCAGCTGCAAGACAAGGTACACAATGAGCCAATAAGAAAGAGAATGTAAAGGAAATTGGAAACATTAATATCCCACCTCACAGTCTTTGCACTGCTAAAGTGGATCACAACAACTGAAAACTCAAAATTACTTAGAGCAAATCAAACCATTGATTAGAATACAAGAAACCAAGAACTTTATGCCAAATTTGTGTGTATATCTTGGGCATAGATTCTTTTATGTTAAATATTCATTTGACCTTGTTATGCCAAATTTTTACAAAACGAAAAAATGTTTGACTACTAGGAGGTTCTAGAGGCGGCCTTAGGTGGGAATATTAGAGCATTAGCTTCGCACTAAAGCAAGTCACATATTAAGGAATGCATGATAATTTCAGGTCAATCGCTCTAGTAGATATCATAAAAGATATTGTACTTAGGGTTTCTAAGCCTATATATTTCCTCGTAATCTAAGTGCATTGTAACGAATGTGTGAAGAAAATATAGAGAATAACTGGATGTAGTCCATATTGGGTGAACCAGGATAAACATTGTGTGTTATTTTTCTTCCCTTTCTCTCTTTTTGTTTTCTCGATTGTTGTGTGATTGTTCGGTACAATCACCTTTCCTCCCATTTCTTACTCCATTCACCATCAAACCAAACTTATATCTCCTCCCCATTACCATAGAACTTAACTTGTTATTTTAACTTTTTAAGAATTTCTTATCTTGGTTTTTTTTTTTTTTTTGTAAAGATTACACGGCGAAATGATCCCTTTCCCTTAGTATTATTCTTGTGAGTCATTATCATATGAAAATTGAAAGGCTTAACAACTTTGTTTTTATTCATTCTTAATTTAAAGTTTTGTCATGTTGATATATGTATAGAGTCACGCTATTACGAACGAAACGAATAAAAAGTGCATGAATTTAACATGTAAGGCCGAGATTTTTTTAACATAAAATTTAATCAGAGTACGTGCTTTGTAGTTCGTAGCAACAATTTCTTCAACACATAAGGTAAAAATGGTCGATTCTCATAAATTAATATGTAGGACCACTTTTTCTGAATCTAACGTCATTATAAGTATAATTTTTTTTTTCATTAACCAGGCCAGAAGAAGTAGGGTAAAGTGGTAATTACAATATAATGGTCATGACTCATGATTGCAAGCCTTCTTAGAAATAGTGATCACTATCTCACAGCGCTAAAGGACATGTTAAAATGATGATGAGAAACAGAAATTCTATATATCTATTTAAAAAACCAGAATGTTTTAAATTATAATACACATTTTATGTTTAAATTAAAAACTAACTCAAGTAGATAAAGACTAAAACAGAAAAGTTCAAGCTTCAAAGTCGCACTCTATCTAAAATAGCATAAAAATCTCAACTTTTTAATCCATATAACCAGAAACAAAGTAATATTGCCTAGTCTCAAACTTTTGGAGTAACACGTACAAAAATAACAAACCAAATGGAAGAAAACCCAGCTCAGCAATGGCTTCAAGACAAAAAAAGAAAAAAGCTTTCTATCATTTCATCCATATGGGTTTGTAACTAAAGTTGGAGAAACTACAAAACGGGCAAGCTTCCTCTTTCTTTAATTTTACCCCCTAATGATCATTAAGTTCAAATCCAAATATTTAACAAGCACCCTTTTTTTGCTTATAAAAGAAAAAGCACCCTTGTTTCGTCAGATGGCAACAGAAAGTGATGAAAAGGAATAGAAAAAACTCTTAGATTATAATAAGAGAGAAAAACAAATTAGGGAGAGAGAGCATACCCCAAGGAGGATTAGAGTCTAAGCAGCATTCAAGGTCCTGAAGCTGTTCCATAGGGAGATGGGTAATGTCTGCCATTGTTGTAGCTTCAGAAGAGAAACAAAGAGGTATCGAAAGAACAAAAAGGAAAGGATGATGAGGAAGAAGATGAAGAAGAATTCTCAACAAAGTAAAGTGCAACAATAAAGTGAAAAAAAAAAAAAGCATAAATATTTATTAGTCAAATAATGGAGAGTGAAGTGTGCGTGGAAGTGTAACATAACAGCCTCAATTGTGATCGATAAGCTAGTTATTATTTTTTGGTTTTGAAATTCGACGTGGTTTACGAAACTAGCCCTTAATAACCGTGTATGAATACTTGAATAGGAAAGTGTGGGGGGCCCACAAATTCCCAATATTCGACTATGAAATTGAAGTGTCCTTACTGGGGAAACCAGCGAAGCACTGTGCGTCACTATGGTCCCCTGATGGGACTGTACGGCACCCATTGAGATGCATAATAATGTTGGTCGAAATGGTACCTTTTGCGAGTGAATAACTCTGTTTCCATCGTCATCAGATGCGTGGAATCGTTAAATTTTCAACTTAGGATTTCAATAAAAACATCAATCCATGAGAATTTGTTTGATCGGAATTGGATTTGGGTTTTATCCGACTCAGTACGTCACTCTTATCCTACTATGCATATATTTATAATTATTAATAATATAATTATACATTTATATATAATTATTCTATTAATGTATATATATATATATACATATATATTATGTAATTCTATTAATATATATATATATAGTTTTTTTGGTATCATTGTCCAAGACATCAAAAGGCTGTTGCGTCTCCCAGTGGGGTGCATGTTCCAGTATGTGTTCAAAGGATTCAAGTGTCGCTGATAAGTTAGCTAGCAGTGTCTTGTCCCTCTCGTATTTGTTTAAGACTCTTCCAGATCCTCCTGTTTTTATTTCTTTCTTGCTGCTTCATGATGCAGCTTCTTTTTCTGTTCCTAATGTAATTATTTTAATACTTTATCATTATTGAAATATAGAATAATTATTTTAATAGTTAACTAATTAATATTATAATTAAAATACTAATTAAATAATAAAACTAAAAATTGTGCATTAAAATAAAAATATAATTCAATTCTTAAATATTCTTACAATATTGATTCTTTATTAATTTTTATAAATATTGTTTGAATTAAAATGTAATTAATAATTAATCTATAATTATTTAAAATATATGAATAAATAAATTTTTAGAAAGTTTGAGATGGATTTCCCAAAATTGTCTCTAAACCCCATAAAAGTCGATAACGATAGAATTAGGTTTCATTTTTTTTTCCACCTTTTATAAATCCAAACGCATTCTTTTATAATTAGAAATTCATTGTGTCTTTTACAAGAATGGGAATGGAAAGAGTTTATTTAGTTTTTTTTTCTTAATCAAGGACGTTAGCATTTTCTTAACACTATTAATTTAATTTAGACAGAAATTGAACAAATTTTAAAATTGAGAAATTTAATTGAATTTAAAATAAACTAGAGAATCAGACTAAACCTTAAAAATAAATTAAAAGACTAAAAAACTAATTTATCTTTAATATGTAGGACCACTTATTCTGAATCAAACGTCATTATTGATTTTAATGTATTCTTTTAATTAAGGGTTAAGATTTTAATTAAAATTAGACTGAAATAGACATGAGGGGATCCAAATCACCATGTACATGAAAATAATTTTTTTAATTAAAACTTTCACTTGAATTCTCTCTGGTGAAAATCTCTATCATTAAAATTCTGTTTCTTTCTTGTTTTTATTATATAAATTCTCTCTGTATTCATCTTAATGCATCGAAAAAGATTTATATATTGATAGCTTTGTTAGGCATCTATCAATTTATATATTCATAAAGGCATATAAAATTCAAATCTAAATTCACCTTTGAAATTAGAGAGGACTGGTGATGTTACTCTGTATTGATAATTTATCCATTATTTTTATTATTTTTTAAAAAAAAAACATCATAATAAGATTAAAAAAATAGTTTAGCATAGAAGATCCTCGCACATCTTGATAAGGATGGTGAAGGTTCAATTATAGAATTATTAACGCATTAGGCAGACACCATAGTCCATATATTTAATACAGTCTATCAAGATATAACTATAATCAACCATAGCTCCTTTTTTTAAGAGGATCAACCATAGCTCCTGACCTCATCGAAAACTACAAATCCACACATTCTAACCCCTTTGTCATATATATATAAAAAATGAGTCCAAATAAAGTCGAATAAAATCCATAAAACAATAAAAACTTACAAATGAGTATCATTGCGTTAATGTTTCCCATAACCATTTATTAGATGTTACAAACTAAGAAAACAATGCATAGTTGTTGCTCTCAGATTGCCAGTGATGAACAAATGGAACGAGGAAATATATAATTTTGTAGGCAGTCAGTGATAATGTAAGCAACTGGAAGGTAAATATGCAGATGAACCTCCAACTTTTGTAGGCAATTAGTTCCAAAAGTGTTCGGAGAAGTGTGTTAATGCCAGCTACAAAGAGCAGAATTTGTATTACCATGCCTTATCACCCTGGTTATATGACCAACCAAATCACAGTTAATAACAAGTAAATATCCATGAAAAATGTGTTTCAAAAGCAAGATTTGTTTTACACGATCAGAAATTAAGCACACATCACTTCTTCTCATGGCATGAACAATTAATGAAGGAATCATTATACTTGTTCCCAGCTTCAATATATAATTTTGAAATGATGGTAGGATAGCTTCACACTTCAGCTGCAAGACAAGGCATTCACAATGAGCCAACAAAGAGAATGAGAAGGAGACATTAACATCCCGACACAGTCTAAATTACGCTGCAAAAGTAGAGCACGACAAGTGAAAACTCAAAACTACTTAAAGCAAATCAAACCATTGATTAAAAAACAAGGAACTTCATGCCAAATTTGTCTGTATGTTAGGCATGGATTTTTTCATGTTAAATTTTTATTTGATCTTGTTATGTCAAATTTTCACAGAACCTGTAAAAATGTTTAGTACTAGTAGGTTTTGGAGGTGGCCTTAGGTGGGGATAGTAGAGCATTAACATCGAGTTGAAGCAAGCCACCTAGTAAGGGATACATGACACTTTTAGGTTGATTGTGCTGGTAGATATCATAAAAGGTAACCCCTATGCATTGTCTTTCTAGCTAGAATGACCTCCATTGTGCATTTAATTAATCCTAAATTCTTTAACTACATATCTTACACATGAATATATAAAAATTAGGTGGGTTATCTTTTATGACACCTACCAGGAACAACCAACCCAAAATTATACTGATTTTCTCATGTGGTGGCTCTCTTCAACATGTATGCCCAAAGCAATGAACTTCTCCTAATCACAATTAACTCATTTGGTTCCCACTAGTTGGCTTATCTCATGATATTCTACATTTTCTCCACCTCCAAACTCAAGGTGTTCTTTATATATACTCGACGATTCTATAAGGTATAAACACCTATGTAGAACTTGTGTCGGCATGTCCAACACTTGTCAAACATGCCTTAAGCAGAATGGTGGTGTGTCGGTGAGTCAGTGTGTCTATTTGTTGGCATGTCAAGCACTTGTCAAACATGCTTTAAGCATAATGACGTGTCAATGAGTCAAAGTGTTGGTATGTCAAACACTTGTCAAACATGCTTTGAGCAAAAAAGGTGTTTTAATGAGTTAGTATGTTGGACACTCTTTAAACAAATACTTGTAAAACATGCCTTGAATACGTGTGAGAGACTAATCTTTTTTTCTAGATTTAACTCCAGTTAGTTTTTAACAATTTTTTTTTTTTTTTTGCATAGACTATAGACAAAGTGTATTAACAATTTTTGTATCTTATTTATCAAGTATATAAGTTAAGGAAATATAATGAGAAAATTTTGAAAAAATATTTAATATTGATCTTTATGTAATTAAAAGTATTGAAGAATGTGTATTTAATGCTTTTTAACTTATGCACATAAGATAGAAAAATATGTATTAAATTCATATTTATTTATTCAACATAGACAAAGTGTAATAACAATTTTTTTTATCTTATAAATCAAGTATATAAGTTAAGGAAATGTAATTAGAACTTTTCGCTGAAAATATTTAATATTTATCTTTATGTAATTAAAAATATTGAAGAGTATGTATTTAATCTTTTTGAACTTATGCACATAAGATAAAAAAATGTATTAAATTCGTATTATTTATTCAACATACTATCTTATACTTATATTTGTGCATTTTTACCAAAAAAATACTTTTATGAGATTTGGTGATGGTGGTGTTGTATTTGGTTGCATGGGTGCAAGAGTGATGGGAACTCGGTGAAGGTTTAGGGAGGAGGTGGTTGAGAAAGTTAGAAGAAGGTTAGAAAGGCATATTAAAATTTTTGGAGGTGCGCCAAGGAAAAATTGGGCTGTATTAGGTAGTTGTCTATATTCAGTTGAGTTGGCCCAATTTTTATACAAAATTCGGCCTCTCTTTTTGTATACAATAAGCTGTCTGGATTGAAAACAAAAGATGTATGGACAATAAAAAACCGGGTCCAAAATATAAAAAAGGAGTCTTGATGGTTGACCCCAGTTCTCTTATGTAATCTTTTTGTTTCATATTCCTCAAAATAATAAGCTTTTATATGTTTATATTTCATTATAAATATTTTTTAAGAAAATAATGTGTATTTTAAAAGATAAATAATATTAATTTACAATTTTGAATAAATTTAGGATTGAAAAAAAAATATATACTTATTAAATATTGTAATTCATTGAAGTAATCTATTAAACATTTTGTTGTATACTATATTTTTAATGTAATTTGTATATTTTTATTGTTTTGAAGTTAATTTTCCTTCATCTTGTTTCAAGAGAAACAAAATGCATGGTATAAGGGGAAAGAAGAGTACAAGGGGGAAAGAAGAATAGAAGGGAGCACGAAACTCTTGTACATAATCTAAGACTTTGATTAATGCTATACTCCTTTAACAAGTGTTCATATATTGCTGTCACCAAGTCATGGATATGTCATATATGTAAAAACACTAATGCTGAAGTTAATATAAGATTATGAATATAGGTCTAGATGTGAGAAATAGAGATATAATGTTGTAAAATTCGTTGGAGAGAAATTGAGTGGAATTCGCTTAAGATTTGATTTGCTTTGCACAGGAACATATCCTCTTTTCCAAATTGTGGGGCTTGCTTTACGTGTATCATTGTAATATTAAATTTATTTTATTGTGAGATTGATTTGAGAAACTTTAATAAATTAATTTCTTAGTTAGAGTAAAAAGTTGACTAATTACCTAGAATAATAAATGTGGTGTGATATTATAGAAAGTGCTGTTTGTATGTAGTAGCGAGAGAAACCCATTAATTTCTCCATTAGAGATGCCCTAACCCCTAAGTTCCCGAGACTCTATTCCAATTACAAGCTAAGAAGGAAAACTTCTTAGAAATAAAAGAGATCAAATTTTCATTGTATATTTGATTACCATTTCGTGTTAAAAAACTGCTAAAGCTGTGTAGAGGTACAAGCTTATGCAGTCTAGACACTGAACTCTTAGTAATAAGATACTCCTGACTCCTGAGTCTTAAAAATTGATTACTCACACAAGTCGGCTGCAACTATACAAGCACACAAAATCCATGATAAAAGCAATCTTTTTTCTTCTCATTGGAAACTGTATAATGTTGAAGTCTATACCTTCTGGAATTTTCTCCACAATTATTAAAATTTGGATTTTGAAATCTGTAAACTAAAAAATATCGAATTTCAGCCATGAAGTTTCCTATTTGCCAAAGATCTCGATTTGGACCACTTGTACATGTGATGATAGGGTTGCATTGGCCTACACATACACATTGAGTTAGAACTTAAAAATTGTGCTATGAAATGCACCGACTGATATATATATAGTATCTCCCCAAGCTCTTCACAAAGTTGGGTCTGCCCCGCAATTATTTTTTAAATATACCAACCCATTTAAAGGCAGGGTCTTAACGTGTGGACCAATTATGAACCAAACCAAGTTCCTCACCGCCACTTTATAAACACAGTGAATTAATGAAGGCCTAATTTGATGTATAAACTGTTGGATATGGCTCATCTTTCGCAATCAGATGACAACCCTTCTTGTTGGCGGGATCAGCAGAAAGCCAACTGGGGTCCAGACAAGCTGGACGTAGCTTACATTGGGTGAACCAGGGTAAAATACTGTGTCATATTTCTCTTCCCTATTCTCTTTTCTGTTTTTTGATTTGTGTGTGATTGTCGATTTCCAACATAAACTTTCATTCTTCTATGGTTAATAACCAAAGAATCCCTACCTATTTTAGGTTTCTAACTAGAAGCTCAAGTACACTTGATTTTGAAATTACGAAACCTTAGTCTCTGCTCTATAAGGTGACAATGAGGGGCTGGCCAACTTCACCCTGAATTGGTTCACATGTAAGAGCAAGACACTGTATTTATTTAATTATATATAAAAGGGGTTGGGATATCTAAAAAATAATTGCGAGACAGGTACAAATATGAACTGTTTTCTGTTTTCGAAGATATAAAACAGCCGATGAGCGAGTACCATAGCACATTTCTAATTAAGTTCTAGGCTAACATGATTTTAGCCTTTAGACTTACCCAATACGAACATGATCTCATAACATATATGTATTTGTGGTCCAAAACTCTATGTTTACCAAAACAAAGAAAACTTATCTGAGATTTCAAAATTCATTTTTTTTTTATTTACAGATTTTCAATTCAATGCCTGAGCCTGGATATAAAAATATTAAATAAATTAAACTACTTATATAAATAAAAGATTAATTTATGTATTTTAATATTTCTAGAAATTCTCTGATCTATTTTTATTCAAAAGTTAAAATTTATAATTGATTTTAATTTATAAGAAATTTAGTCCATCTTCCTTATTTTCTTTGTTTGCAAGTGTGTATTAAAAAACGTATAAAAAAAGTGTGTATTAAAAGTTTATTCGATTTGGAAATTTTTTTGTTGAAGAGGTTAATTTTGTAGAAGATGTAGACTACTCATCCCTATAGGGTACATAACATGAGATCTTATGCGGTAAAATAAAATATGATGATAAATGGGAATTTTAAACCTAGAATATTAGATATTATTTGAATGGTTATATTAAGATAAAAAAATTAAATTTTAATATCTCTATATTTTTTCAGTTTGATCACTTATATTCTTTTTTTAAAAAATACTTTGATTCTTTAAAAAATTTCTATAAGACACATGATAAACTATAAAAAATGTTACATTAAAAAAATGAGTGATTCAAGTAAGATATGAGATCAGAAATAATGATGGATGGGAAGCCAAATGTCATCTTAAAAAAGCTTACAATGTGAGTTTTTAAATTGATTTGTTGTTCCAAATGGGAATATCCATTGAATGGAGGCACAATAATATATAAAGGTGCATGCAAAATCCTATTTCCTACTAACTAGGATATAAAAGTCATTTCACATGTATCATAAACATATTTAGAGTAAGTTTGATTTGTTAAAAAGATAAGACAGACATAATAATAATATTGGACAAATAAATGAATCACAAGACAACTTTTGTATTATACCTTAATTATTTGGTGGTAGTCAATGATATATAATACAAGCAATTTTGTATTGTATCTTGTTTGGAGATGAATGTTTAGAGAATGAGGTGCATATGATAAAAGAAAAAAAGATTTGGGATGATAAAAAGTCAAAAAATAAAATAATATTGTATTTTTACTTTTGATAGACTTTGGGTAAAAAATTGTACGGAAGTTTGTTAAGTTACAAGTTTTATGATATTTATCCCGTTCATCATTCTTTATTTTGTATTATCCCTCAAATCAAACTTAGACAAATATTTTATATATCCATTCCCTTCTTTTTTTGCGAATCAAACACACCCAAGGTAACAACTAATACACTTACTAAAAACAACAAAATGAGTTAATGTTTGAAATAATTTTAAGGGTGATATACAATTTCAACAACAAAATAGTTTAATATTGAGAAAATAATACTTATTTTACATATGTGTTCATAATCTCCAATAAAGATTAATAGTTATTTCTAACGGGTCTTATTTTTGTACCAATACTAAGATAAAAAAAATTTAACATGAAAGACATGGATTCAATAATTCTTTTTTCATTAAATTCAAGAATTAAAACGACCATGCTAATTACATTTAGAAACCGAGTTTAAGATTTTCTTATCTGTTATATATACATGTGTGTGTAAGATAGTATGTTTTCTCATGCTTTCACATTTTATATTTTCTCTTACATTCACTCTTATTTGAATAACATTATCTTATGAAGTGATTAATTTAATATCCTAATAT
>PYAF01002750.1:1011615-1022248 GCA_007407185.1 Glycine tomentella
ATAACATGTAATATTTATTAGTAATATAATATATTTAATGAATGTATTGAATGCTTTTGACCTGTACCTTGAACACTTTTACCCCGTTATTAAAGATTGAATAATAAAACTTCTGAGAATATATTAGTTAAAAAATGCTAAAATTTGAAATAAAATTTTATGAATTTATTTAGCATGTAGTGATAATAATTTTTTGACACTGTCATCTATTAATAAATTGTTAAATATAATAAATTTGTTAATTTTTATTATGAATATTTTAAAAGTTACCCATGAAATGATTTTTTTTATTGACTGAGAGTACATATAACACAATATTTATTATATAAAAGAAGTATGTAATATTTCTTTAAATAAATAAGATTATTTAATAGAAATTATTAAATAAGAGTAATTAATCTTTTGATTTAATAGAATTATCTTTTAATTAAATTATTATTATTATTATTATCATTGTTGTTGATGTTGTAATTGATTTGAAACTGATGAAAAGAGTTGCAAACTACACATGCAAGGTTCCTGCAATAAGTCACAAGTAAAAAACGGTTCTTGTAATAAATGGAGAGAATAGGTGGCAAAAATATATATATATATATATATTATAGTTTTATTAATAAATTACGTATATTATAAAAAAAACGAGCAATTTTTTTGAAGTTAAAAGACAAAATCGCATTTTTGAGGCACTTAGAAGCCTTGTTTGGGAAAAATTTTTGGGCAAGTCCCCTTTGGGACTTGCGCAGGCCTTCTCCTCTCGATTTCGAGCGCGTGGCCACCGGTTTCGCGTCAATCGGACGTCCCAATCAAAAGTTATGCCCTTCTAAAATTTTTTCGCATCCCACCGTAATTTGGCATGTGTCCCAAAATGACACGTGTCAGCATCGTAGGAGTCGCGCCTCCCTGGGGCGCCACTAAACCCCTGTCGCGCCTCCTTGGGGCGCCACCGGTCCCGCCCAGCTCAGGCGTCACTGCTTGCTACACCCACGTAAATAAGTTTCAAACTGCAAAGTATACGTAATTTATTAATAAAACTATAATATATATATTTTTTTTTTGCCGAGAATAGGTGCCTTGAAATCACAGTGGAATTTTAACAAGAGTCAAAACATAGCAGGGTGTTTTCCTTAAAATAGACATCCAAGGGATGCAAAATTCACCCTTGTGTGCAAGAAAACAAGTAAAAGTGGTGGTGTGTGTTTCACGTTCTCATTTTGTGGGGCTCTCCCCCAAATTGATCCCTGCCTATTTTAGATACATCGTAGGCACATCTCAGGCTTTTAAAAGACAATTCAAACCCTCCACTTGTGGTGGTGTGGTGTAGTGTGGTGAGACTTCACTTTTTTTTTTCTTCCAATTTCCCTTCACTCCTAAAAACTTTTTTTAGGAGGGAAGGGGGGCAATGGAACCACATAAGAAACACCATTTTGGAACCTCCAACATCCCCATGCTAGTACAACATTGTTGTCTTATTATCTTCTTCATCTTCACCTTCTTCACTACCACCACCACCCAAGCTTTTGATTATGCTGATGCCCTTTCAAAGAGTCTTCTCTACTTTGAAGCACAACGCTCTGGGAGGATACCCTATAATCAGCGTGTCACTTGGCGTGACCATTCTGGCCTCACTGATGGCCTAGAAGAAGGGGTAGGTCCAAATTTTTAATAATACCCACATGACCCGACTCATCAAATTCTTGTCTTTTACTCTCTTGGTATGCCAATTCCCGTTCAAAATCAAAACCTTTTTCTTCTTTCTTTTTGGTTTGTGTAGGTGGACTTGGTGGGAGGGTATTATGATGCAGGGGATCATGTGAAATTCGGTTTACCAATGGCATTCACCATCACAATGCTCTCATGGAGTGCCATAGAGTATAGGCAACAAATTGAAGATGCAGGTGAACTAGAACACACATTGGAGGCAATCAAATGGGGCACTGATTATTTCATCAAAGCTCACACTAGCCCAAATGTCCTATGGGCTGAGGTACACTAACTACAAGAAATTTCAAGAGTTTTAATTGGTGTTGTTCTCGAGAAGGCCTTTCTCAATGTGTCCAAAATCATTCCATTATTAGTATTGAATTAAAAAATTAAGTGTACCAAAAACTTATATTTCTCTGGCTACCATAGCAATTTTTATTTTCTAATTCAATCAATCCAATTCATTATTCTCACTGTTTTAATTACTTAAAAGGCATTGGTTGAAGAGATTGAATGGAATTATAAAATTAATGAGATACCTTTTTTTTTCAGGTGGGTGATGGTGACACTGACCATTATTGTTGGCAACGCCCAGAGGACATGACAACTTCACGGCGAGCATTTAAGATAGATGAGAACAATCCTGGTTCAGATCTGGCCGGAGAGACTGCAGCAGCCATGGCAGCTGCTTCCGTTGTGTTCAGGAAAACCAACCCACATTACTCCCACTTGCTTCTACACCATGCCCTGCAGGTGAGTCATTAGCCAATGCTTTGTATCCTAATTAAAAGTGTGATTGATTGTGCTTTTTTTATTGGCTTTGACAAGCTGCATGATTAATGGTAATTGTCTGTAGTAGCAACTTTTGTGTGACAATCTCAATTTCAAAACTAATAATTGGGCTGACTGAGATTTTACTTTGAAAAGTATATGAGAAATTAAGGCTAATTAATAGGCTTGGCTAAGATATTGATTAAGAAACTAATAAATAGAAAATTTTAAAATTAAGATTACACTATTAGATATCACAATTGAATGGACTATTACACTTTCTAATGTTTTTTTCTTCTTCTTTAATGGTGTTTTGTCTTTAGGACATTTATTAGCATTTTGAAGAAGTATTGTTGAAATGAAAACATTTATTGTCTGTGTTTTTGTAGTTGTTTGAGTTCGGGGACAAGTATAGGGGAAATTATGATGCTAGTGTGGGAGTGGTAAAGAGCTACTATGCGTCGGTGAGTGGATACATGGATGAGTTGTTGTGGGCTGCCACGTGGCTGTACAAGGCCACCGACAACAAAATGTATCTTGAGTACGTTATTTCCAATGCGCATACCTTTGGTGGCACTGGTTGGTCCATTTCAGAATTCAGCTGGGACGTTAAGTATGCTGGTCTTCAACTCATGGTTTCTAAGGTAAACTTTTCTTCATTCTTTTTCAATGAATAAATGTTAATTTATTAATTGTATTAGAAATATCAATTTAAAGTAATTCAAATATATAATCTTTCTTATCTTCCTTTTTTCTTCTTCCTTCATCCTTTTCCACTTACTACTACACTCTCATATGCTAATAAAATTTTGTTCCTAATAATGCCCTTCAAAGAGCTCAAGCCTCAATCAAATATAGGATCCTTTAGTGTGTTTTCATTTTATTTGGGTTTCATTGTTTCAAACTCTGATTTTTTTTTCTTCCCATGTGAGTGGCTCTTTAATATCTATCCAACTTTATCTAGATTTTGCTTTTCTAACCTGAAAATGATGGTGGGTTAAATCTTGGTACTTTATTTTAAAGGTCATTCATGGAGTATACACGAATTAAGGTATATTACTATACTAGTATTATTATCTACGGGTATTAAAGACATAAGAATTAAAAAGTGTACCCAAGCACAAGGCCATGTGCAGTTAGTGCTTTAGCTTTGGAACACAGCGCAATTAAAGTGGTATGGCTTATGGTTAAGCCGAATGTTAGAGAAGTGAAGTACAGAGAGCCTTAAACACCTCAGTACACTCTCCCTTCTTTTTTTTCCTTTTAATAAATATTAGCAAATAAGTTATGAGGTAGGGCAGCCTTTCGTCGGCTAACATTTTTAGAAACTAATTTAGGTCACTATGTATTTTGTTAGGAATTAATCATATGTTAAAAATGGAAGAAAAAAAGATAGAATGTTAAAGTGTTTCACATTTATAATATTGAAAAATTAAAGGTTTATATACTCTTAAGGAGTGTCAGTAATATTTTTTTGCTAATACTTTTTCAACACATTTTTCTTATTGGTTGAAAATCATTATTTTGAGAATGAGACTAATATTTTGGAGTGAGTCTTACATATGTGTTGCATTAAAATGTCACGTCAGTGTTTCTGTTAAAATATTAATGTTAAGTTAATAGATGAACTGTTCATGAAGAAAAATAGATGATCTAAAACTACATATCAAATTCATAACAAGAAAAAAGTTGAGGGATGGAATTTGTGAGTTTTAGAAGGATCTAATAAGTTCATTTAAAAAAAGTCCAAAGTTTTTTTTGGTTAGATTAAACCCAAAGTTTGCATACGATACTTTTGACGCACCTTTTTTTGGGGTTGTTCATATTAAAACTGCCCTTCAAAATATTTAATGTGTAACGGAAGTTTTTTTTATCTTATTTTATTTGGGTAAAAAATGTGTGACGGAAGTCAGGCTGTGCAGGTTTCTATGTTAGAACATTTTTGGACAAACTTAATTAGGCTTCGTATTAAGTTTTTAATTTGTCGTAAGTCATTAGCCCAATATAAATCTTTCTCTTTATGCCCATATGAGTTATTTTTTTAATTCATCAATGGATGTATATTCCTAGCATTTATCAACTTATAATCATACCAAATAAGTCTTTATTTTATTATAAATTTTATTTGGAATGTTTACTACTATAGTTTGAAAAGGTTTAAAAATTATAAATATGCAAATTACCTTTTTTGTTTTTTTTAATAAGTTTAAATATGTTTTTGATTTTTGATATATATTCAAATTTTAAGTTTTATCTATTTCTTTCGTATTTGTTACATGATATTTGAAAAATTTTGTTATAGAATTTTACCCACGAATGATAATATAATCATTAAATATTTAATAATATGATTTACGATTATTCAAAAACTGTCCGTATTTATTTTAAAAATAAATTTTTAGAAACCAAATAATTGAATTGAATTTTAGAAAGCTTGAATACATCACTGATACATAACATATGAAGTATCCAAAAATGGATCAGTATAGAATATGTGAATCAAATTGAATTCTCAGTTCTACATAGGTCTGGATACTACGTATATCTAAGAATATCATATCGGATATGTATTGAATACGGATACGTGAAACAAATTGAAGTATCAGTGCTTCATATGCAGCAAGTATATGTAATCTAACTACAGTTTCATCTGTTTTTGCAGTTCTTAAGCGAAGAAAAACACAAGAAGCATAGGGATATACTTGAACAATACAAATCAAAAGCAGAGTACTATATTTGCTCATGTCTCAACAAAAATAATGATAGCAATAACGTGGAACGAACCCCAGCTGGATTAATCTATGTCCGGCAGTGGAACAACATGCAATACGTTTCAACAGCAGCATTTCTGCTCTCAATATACTCTGATTTCCTTCAAAGCACAAATCAAAAGCTAAATTGCCATGGCGGCACAGTGGACCATGAAGAAATACTTAATTTTGCAAAGTCACAGGTTGACTACATTTTGGGGTCCAACCCAATGAACATGAGCTATTTAGTTGGGTATGGCCCTAACTACCCTAAAAGGGTGCACCATAGAGGGGCATCCATTGTGTCATACAAAAAAAATAAAGGGTTCATAGGCTGTACTCAAGGGTATGATAATTGGTATGGTAGCCAGGCACCTAATCCTAATGTTCTGGTTGGGGCTTTGGTTGGAGGGCCTGATGGGAAAGACAATTTTGAGGATCGAAGGAACAATTTTATGCAGACTGAGGCATGCACATATAATACTGCACCATTAGTTGGTGTTTTTGCAAAGTTCTTGCATATAGAAAACCAAAAACTGGTTGATGATTGTAATTCACTTTTGGTTGCCTCCTTTAAATAATAAATTGAATTAATACAGTATATGTTTTTCATAAGTCCAAAGCCAACTTTTTCAATCATTTTTTTCTCCTCATTGATGAGTGATTTATGGTTTGACTGAGATTTTCTGGCCTCAAATGTACTCGATATAAACAAATATATCTATACATTCAGATTGATGATATCAGCTTGATTTGATGATTTCTCTTTTTTTTGGATGATTACATCCCATTGAACAAATAAATGTTGCCAATTAGGAAGATGGACCTTAATCCAAAAGCAATATTCGATGAGGTAAGTATGAAATGGGTTTGGATGACACATTTTCATTTGGGCTATGTTATTTACATTCCTTCTTTTTACTTTTTGCATTCCTGCGAGTTTGTTTTTTTCTTTAAAACATATCCTTCATAAAAGCTAGTTTCCATAGTATAGTTATTTTTTTTTATTATGTGTTTGATTTTTTATTTTAATAATTAGACTTACTTTTCTTTTTTACCCTCAATTTTTTAATTTTTATGAATTTTACACTAACAAATTAATTTGACATATTTTATCCTCCTAACTTTTAAGAAATTTTGCAAATTTTATTACCTATTATTTGTCTACCAATAAACACAAAAGTTGGAAGAATTTTTTTTCAAAAAATAAAAAATTTAGAATTTTTTCTGTTTGTTTATTTGTTATTTTTTGAAATGGGCTCAAACAATTTTATTATGGATGTTGCTTCTTGCATTTCGGAAATTCCAACCGAAAAGTTTTAGCCTTTTATTGTTGAAGAGAGGAACAACAAATTTGGGGCTATGCTAGTCCAAATCATAATAACAATACAACATAAAATAAAAATGAATAAAAACAGATAAAAGAAAGACGGATTCAAAAGTCTATAAAAGGGACCCAAATTTTGGTAGAGTATCTTTCCTTAAAAAGCAATTCTAATGAAGTAAAATTGAATGATATATAACACATGTTGGTCAAAAAAAGATAAGAGTTTTCTGTGTCATGCAGGTGGTGTCTAACTTCTTTTACTTCTTTATGAAAGTTATTAATTAGCTTCTGCTTCAATAACAACTCACTGCGTCTCTTAACTTTGTGGAAACGCATGAAATCTTCAGAGGACAAATGTTTGTGTTATTACTGCTGCCACTGTTGCAATATTCTTCCCAGGTTGTTGCTGTTAAGCGCCAGTACTCTTCAACATCTTCCTTGCACAATGCACGCCACCCAAACTTTTTTATTTCAAGCTTACGAGGTTTTGGCCCTTGATGAGAATGTTCAACACTACTACGAGGACGAGTTTCAGTAGCCAGCAACAACTGATGTTGGTTCTTTTCACCTTTCACATGTTACCAACAGTTATCACGATTAAAGGGTAAAAACCTAATGAATAGTTGAGGGCGATCTACCCAACCTTGAACACCATATCCCAATTTCCCAACATTCTGTAGGCCATTCATCTTCTTTAGGATCTTTTTAGAAGACCATAAAATGTTACGATATTAGAATGTGGATTTAAATCCAATTCAACTCCAAAAACTAGTTCATAGGATAAGAATTATTTCTTATTTATATACTCTATTTTTTACACTATATCTAGCGGAGGTGTGATATGTGTTTTTTCCAATACTAACCTTCTAAAACAACACACATGTCACATGGGAATTCTTGACCTTGCAGTGGAACACCAAGAGTTAGGGATGTTTGTTACTATTGATAAAGCTGAATCGAAACCATAGTGATTTCTCGTGTCCTCGTCAAAAGAAAAACTTCTGTTTTCAAACCACGATGGAACTTCACTCCCCGGAATCTGTAATACGAGATGCCCCTCTGAACGCTGTATGATAAACAAACACTATGTTACTGGATAACAAGTAAGTATTAAGTGAAATCAGCCTACAATTAAGTTAAATCCAAAGTCATAAATGTCACCCAAATAGAAAACTATACAACAATCTTTGGTGCAGTATGTCCCCTCAAAAAGTCAAGGAACTTACATGGTTAAATTACACCAAAGTCCAATATATATACTTAGAAGAGGTATTATAGACCAAAGAGATCAACTTCAGAGTATCTTTTGCATAAGTAACATAGAATCAACAAAATATTTTGCTTTTCTCTTGTAATGTTTCATACAACCATTTGGCAAAAGAGCTACATGTGACTAGGTGCATACATCCCATTACCATGTTTGGTAAAACACTCTATTGGTCACAGTTAGGGAAGGCAAATAGGAGGGAGGAGATAAAGTTCTAGAAATTCATTTGAATTTGTATTATATGGGCAATGCAGGTGCATAGAAACCAAATATACTTTAGTTCTTATCCATCAACTGAACACAGAAGAAGTGGTCATCAAAAAATGAAGAAAGGTTAAAAGTTGGTTATGAATTAAAGCAAGGATATGGAAAATATATCTGTCGTGGTGGTCTAACCAGTTTTATGCTACTACTTGAACATACAAGGATATAATAATGGACAACGGTACTCCTTATTGTACTCCACCATCTAATATATTTTTGTCTTATAATAAAATAAAAAATATATCACCGTTTTAGTCCCTAAAATTATATAACGCCATATTAATTTTTAAAATTAAAAAATTCTAAATAACACCAGAAAGTGCAATCCATCAATCACGTTAATTCACACACACATATAACTTAGGAGATATCGATAATATTAATATGTATTTAGGGACCAAATTAATAGTAAGCAATTTAGTTGGAATAATTAAAATTTTCAATGTATTATTTATATAGAATTTTCTTAATTTTAAATATTAACAATATAGTGTATTACGTTTTTAGAAATAAAAACCATATATAGTTTAGTTTAAAAATAAAATAAATTTGTGAGTATGTTTTTTCATCTTCTTTGGACAATTGCTAAATGTAACTCTCTTGTTATAAATGCACCTCCCTTTATGTAATATGTATTTTATTTCCCTCAAAGTTACCTCTTGTTTGGAAACTAAGTTGTGGAAAGTGTTAAAATTTTAACACTTATGCTAAAATTGCACCCGTCTTTGCTTTTAAAAAAAATAGTTTTCAAAAAGTGTAATAATACTTTCAAAAACTATTTTTCAGAAGTAAAAATGGGAGTTGTATGGATCTATCAAGAGAGACACAAATGAAGTCTCTAACATTGTTGTCTTTGAGTTTGTCCTCTCCACTTTCACCAAGCACGTCCCCTAATGTCAACATATTCCTTACAATTTAGGAGCTTTGAGAGAAAGTGGTGCTTAGGAAGTCCTACTTTGGATCTCTCTTGACAAATTTATAAAACTACTCCTAATTTTGCTTTCGAAAAGTAAATTCCAGAAAATGTTATAATATTTTTAGAAAGTAGTTTCTGAAAATTAATTTTAGGAAATCTTAAAATGTTAGCCACTTTTCAGAATTTAGTTTCCAGAAATAAATCATTTTTAGGAAAGAAAAAACATAAAGGAAGTACAATTAGCAAATATGAGAAGTGCATTAAGTGAATTTCCTTGGTTTTGGTATTTGATAGCGAGGAGAATCATGGTTGACAAGCATTGCCAAAATTTTGTGCCTCTTAAACGAATATGTATAAAAATTGATAATATCAAAGTACAGTAAAAGATGTTTCATGTTGAATAGAAAATGCACGAACGAATGATTGAATAATTATTTAAACAAGGTACATCGTATTCAAAATTATTATTGATGTATAAACCATAAAGAATTAACTATCTATTTTACTATTTTAAATATAAATTCTCGTGCCTTTTACGTACAAAATCATTAGGGGGGAAAAAAATTCACGTGGCCCTTCCTCTTCCTCTAATCCAAGTTATCTATCTGTTCTTGCCCAACTTATCACAAATAAATCCAAATCTATCCAAAATTTCACTCAGTCACAACATATAATACAAACAAACAAACTAGATGAACAGTTGCTTCTCTCAATCAATAAAAAAGCAAATGAACAAAAGATACCCTCAATTATGGAGGCTATGGCCATTAGAGAGGGTAAAAATATGCAATTCTGTCTGGTAACTGTTGAAAATGATAACATTGGATTTGTTTCATTGCATAATGTCCAGATTTCTCGCCTTTGAGGTGTGCTTTTGGAGGACATGGGATAAATGGGTTCCAGGTTTGGTCAGTGGTCAACTACAGTCAACACAAACTCCAACATTATCAATCAGTGCGGCTCATAAAGATGCTTCACTGTTGACACTGGTCATGGTATGAAAAGCTTTGTCAAATGTCAATGAATGAATTGCCTTATTAGACATTGCTATTTGCTGCATGGATTCTGTTTTTTCAATGGGTAGACCTCAATATTATAAATACTTTACTAACATCATATTTTTTTTATCACTTTATTATCATTTATCATATTTATATACTTTTTATTTTTTTTCCTCTTCTCTTTTGATGCCAATAATATCATAATGTATGTGCATTATCTTTATTTTTTTAAAATATATCAATAAAATTTAATTCAATTAGTTGAATAATTGAGTAATGTACATAAATTATTTATTTTTTTAAAATACTTAAATTCAATTCTTTTACACATATTAGTCTCAATTTACTATTTAGTATATTAATAAATCATAAATTAAGAATATTTTAATTTTTATGTGCATTACAATTTTAAACAATAAAATATCACATAAAATATGATTTTAAAAATAATTATTTTAAAAATTAAAAACATATTATAAATAATATATATGATAAATAATAACATATGGTTGGATAATAGTATTTTACTGTTAAAAATTATATAAAATTATTAAAATTATTTTGATTAAGATTATGTTAATTGGACTAAAACTAAACTTAAAACTTTTTAGTAAAGTCTCAACATTAAATTTTGTA
>PYAF01002750.1:1022348-1057288 GCA_007407185.1 Glycine tomentella
TGAAGTAAAAAAAACTAAAACAAAGAATCTTACAAAGAATAGGGATTAAAAAAAATTCCTAAAAAAAAACTTAATTTCCAAACTAATATTATTTTTACAGAAAAATAATGACTTTTGACGATCTCTTGCAGCAAAAAGGATGCTTTTTGTTTAATTAAAAAAGGGAAGCTTTTTGTCTTAAAAAAATTACGTATATTTATTTCCAGATTTGAAAAATGTTTCATTGAATTCTCTTCACTTTCTTCTTCTTTTTTTTTTTTTTTTATCGGGAAGTGTATAAAAAAAAGAGAAAAGAAATGCATTATATAACAACCGAAAGTTTCATTTTGTGTCTGCCATTGGTCTCACATCCTAAGAAAGTTCCCTTTTTATGATCTCTGAGAGAATTGGATTCGAAGTTGTGATTTTTGAGCAAATGGGTATCGATCAACGTCGGTGGCGGCGGGGGTGGTGGAACGCCGTCGTTTTGATCGGAATGATCGGCGTTACAGTAGTAACCGTTACCGGTTCCGACAGTCACCAGAAGCAGAAACAAGTGGTGTCTCGAATTGCCTTCGGATCATGCTCCAACCAGAGCGCTCCTCAGGTTCCAAAAAATTTTCTATTTTGTTATGCTTTTTTTTTTTCTATTTTAATTTTTCTACTTTTTATTCTAGTTCTGTTTTGTTTTGTCTTGTCTTTGTTTTATTTTTTTTACCCATGTTGCAGTGTCGTGTAATGGAACTTGTATGCTAATGATTCTGTTTCTTTGTTTCAACCATGATGTCCCAATTCTTGTACTAGCATGCTGTTGCAGTGCCAATGTTACGTCAGCTTTAAGCAAACTGCAGTTCTGTTGTACTCAACTTAAAAAGAAAACCAACAACAATAATGTTGTAAAAAAAATGTCTTGTGGATAAATGGTATAATTTTCTGTAAACAAAATAAATTTGATTAATTTTATGGAACATGTTCCCTGTTTGTAAGAATTGTTGGTGGGGATAATTATGCATAATATAATTTTTGTTCAACAGTGAGATGCGTGTAAAATTCCGTTTTATCCCCCAGTTTTTAGAAGAAATCAAAATTCATTATGGAGTAGTGTGTTTCACACTTTTATCACTAAAATCATTCATGTTTTACTGAAACTAGACAACTTTATAATTTAAATTGTACGTTACTGTATGGTCTTTTGTAGTATTTTTTAATCAAGCCATCTAAATTGTATTGCATCTACAACTAAATTCAAGAAATCACAGAGCTAGAAGAGAGGAGTTAAGCCTTGGTATTTTTTTGGTTGTAGTTTGGGTTTGCAATCTTACATTGGTTTCTTGTTTGACTGCTTTAGGCTACAAACCTCTTCCCCAGCACAAGTTCAATAATTGTTATTATTTAGGCTTTTGATTGCTATGCTCGCAGGATATTGTTAACTTTTTCATGTCAGCTCATTTATATATGTGCATGCTGAGTGTTTTGTTTCTTTGCCAGCCCATCTGGGATGCAGTGGTTAACTTCCATCCCCAAATTTTTATATGGCTGGGTGATAACATTTATGGAGACTTCAAACGCCCTTTCAAAATATTTGGACAGGAAAGGACCGTTGGACCGTGGAAGAATGTTCCACGATTTGTTCCTTCCTCTGAGCAGGAAATGAAGGCTAAATATGAAAAAGCTAAGTCTAATCCTGGCTATGCTCGACTCCAACAAAAGGCTGAGGTGCTTCGTTCTGAGCTTTTCTACTTGTTTTTGCTCTCTAGTAGATATTCTCATTCGAATTTCTGAGTACTAAAATGGTGACTATGCTTATCAATTCTTTTGGCCTGACTTTCCAATTGGGTATGTCAATAGGTTATTGGTACATGGGATGATCACGATTATGGATTAAATGATGCAGGGAAAGAATTTCATGGAAAAATAACCAACCAAAAGTTGCTTCTTGATTTCTTGGATGAACCTCAAGATAGCCCACGGTGGGTGGATAATCTCTTTTTCTGCATTATCATGTCAGGCGTATCTGTATTCTACAGCTTGGGTGATTTGATTTACATTCTTTTAAGAAATACTAGTATATAATTGAATCGTTCTCTTGATTCCGGGGGTTGTTTTCCAATATTATGAGACATATGATTGTATTGGCTGGGGAACCTCATTTTTTTCTTCGAGAGTGAAGGCATGTTTACATGTCTGGCTAATATACGTATTCACCCATTAATAAATTTTAATGGCAACAGATACAGATTTAGATTTTAGATACTTACTCTAGCTTCTCATTTCAGGCGGAAACAGGCTGGTGTATATGCCTCATATACGTATGGTCCTGTAGGTAGAGATATCAAGGTATTGATCAAATAAAATATATCTTCTTTGTTAAATTCATAAAGTCCTTTCAGGATTATTGTGCTGTCATAGGATGTAACCATGATCATCTTAAAATGTCTTTTGATGTTTAAGAACTCATTTTGTTTTTGTCAATAATTAAGACTTGAGAGTTGCTTTTAAATTGTGTTTAACTTTTAAGCATGCCTCTTGTGCTAATATTTGCTTTTACTGTGGATTGGGGAAAACTGTTCAGATTGTCCTCTTAGATACCAGATATCACAGAGACCCTGTAGGAAGTGATGGAACCATTTTGGGGAAGTCACAATGGTTGTGGTTGGAGACCGAGCTCAAGGGTCCACCAACAGCTCTTACTATAATTGGATCTTCTATTCAGGTACAGAAATTAGGTATCCATTGTTATAATGCCAGAGATTAATAAGACTTATTCAAAATACTAAACATGATAAATATTATTACATGACATCTGCATCTTTATGAGTTTTGTCTACATTATCAATTATTATGCCTGTATTCTTGAAACTGTATATCTATATTTGACTGGGCGCTTTTCTCATGAAAATCTTGCTGACTCAATATATAGTTCAGTTTTGTGCTTGAATTGTTACACCTTGGAAAATTGAGATTCGTTTTTATGTTGTTAATATGAAATCATTTCTATATTCTTTTTCTATGTTAGGTTATATCAAATCTTTCAGCAACCATTTATCCATTGTTCGCAATGGAATCATGGGGTCGTTTTCCAAAGGAAAGAGATCGCCTTTTTAAATTAATCGCTGATAGTAAGGTAACAACTTTCAGTACATTCATTTTCTACTTCACTTTTGTATGTTTTACATCTATGTTGTTAAAGGGAATTACATTGGTATCATTTACGTAGCTGTAGTGAGGACTCATTTCACTTCTTATTAGTCTTTTCTATGCAGAGGGCTGGAGTATTTTTTATTAGTGGAGATGTTCACTTTGGGGAAATCACGAGATATGATTGTGCTTTGGACTATCCACTATATGATTTAACCTCAAGTGGGGTTACTCAATCAGTTGAGGAGGTTGTCCCACCTTTCTTGCGTTCTTTTGTGAGATTTGTGGCATGGTTGACCCCATCTACAATGAGAGTTAAGGACCAAAACTGCAGATACAAATCTTGTATTTATGGTAAACTTTTCTTCCTTATTTTTGGGTAAGAACATTTACTGTATATTGGCTTTCATGTTTTGATGTTTCAATTGTGGGCTTTCATTAGGTCAGCCAAACTTTGGAACTATTGAAATAGATTGGGACTCTCACCCAGTGACTCTAAAATTCAAAGTCAGGGACAAGGATAGTGTCACAGTTACAGGCATTGATGTTTCATTAACGGAATTACAACCATCAAATTCAGAGATTTTAGACAGGGTAAAAGAAGAGCATAATAATTCAAAGCATTGCACTCTTGAAGTTAGTCTGCCATGGATTGTAAGATATCGCCTGGCAATCTTGTTCTTTTTCACCTTATTTGGTAAGTCACTTCTAAGTTCCACTTGCTAGTGATCCTTTGTGTGTGCGTGCACATGCACGTTATTTACTTTGGATATCACTCTTTTAAAGTTTCCATGCATAGTATGATGACAGCTGAACTGTTTGTGTTTTTAGTAATTTGCTCACTATCATTTGGTTTCAAGGGATATTTTTCATTTTTTCGTTGCAGTGATGTTTGTTGCATTCCTAGTGCTAGTTTACACTTGCTTCAGATTTTGCCGACTTGAAAGCTGCAAAAGAAAGCATGATTGATACGTGTAGATATGTACACAGTCAGCAAAAGGGAGCATGTGTTATTATCTCTTCTCCTTTGTAGATTTAGCATCAGTGGTTATAGGTCAATAAGATGTGTAGATTATTCTTGTACTGTTTCCACTAATCAATCCTTTATCAATAAGCACTCTTAGAAGTTGGTTTTTTTGTGAGTGAATTGGTGGTTGAGCCATTAAATATGATGCATAGAATGCCAGGATGGAATCCAGTAGCTTTAGGTGCTGCTTCATGTGATTCATTTGTTAGTATTTCATTAGTTTGTGCTCAGTTGTTTTAAAACATGGATTTGCAAATTTGGTGTGCACTTGTATCAAGAGATAGAAAACAAAAAGAAAATTATAAATGAATTGAGGTATCTTCTTGGAAAAGACATGTAATTTGTAGCGCTGCTTCACACCCAGTTTATTACGCCTTTTCCTACACACTCTATGGTAAGAAAGAGAAATATGTATTGGTAATGGAAAAATAAAGAAAAATTAACTGTTTAACTTGCTATATAGTTTTTGAAATTTTAACTTCTCACGAAAAAAAATATATTCCATGGATTATTCTGTATAATAATAAAAAATCTATGGCCAAAGTTACTATATTTACTTTCTGTTTTAGCCGTGATAACCAAAAGCTCCTGATAGGAAGTCAACCTAAAGTCAACAAAGTCTATCATATATTCATACGCAACTTCCTATCTTTTTCCGCAGGCTTCATTATCAGTTGCACCCACAATGTGTTTTGACGTCAAAAGAAAGAGGGTCTTTTCCATTTGAGATATTCTTGTTGTGGTCAATGAATAATTGGCACATCATTATTAAAAATTTAAAATATAAAATAATTGCGATTCAAAAATTTAAATATATAATGTAATTTTTTCTTAGCGTTTAGCTTCTGTCCTTTCATTGAAGTCAATGTATCTTCTACTGTCCAAAACAACGATGTGTTAGAATAATTTGTAAAAAGAAGAGAACACTAGAAGAATAGAGTATACACCAGTCCAGAACATACAACTTTATGGGTTGGTACACAATTCTTTCTTACAATAACAATCTGTACTTTATATTTTCATAACACTTTTTTTTTCTCCTTTTCTTATTACATTACTAATTTTATTCTACATTTTTTATTTGATCTTTTTTATTGTAAAAATTATCATAAGTAAGAACAACATTATCCATTTTTCTGCGTCTGCTACTTGCATTTTTTCCAAGTTAAAAACTAGTAGCATGATGTAGACGGCAACTCGTGTGGAATATCCCCTCAAGCAAGGGAATCGTACATTTCTCCTCTTATTTTCTCTAGAGTCAAACTGCAATTTATCTTCTTCCCATTCAATTTCATACAATTCTACATCGTAGCAGTAACGGGTGGAAAACCAAAAACAAGTTCATACTTATTACTTTATCCACTTAAACATGTCCAAGGCTTTAAGCATCAATCACAAAGATGAATTTGTTGATAATATTGCAGATAAATGCAATAGATACATTTCTAACTAACAGTCAACACTTAAAAAGTCTTAATGTTTGTTGGAGAAAAAACTCTTTGCACAAATATGAACAAGAGGATAAATTTTAATGAAAACTTGTATATTTCACTCTTATATTTACATATATATTCACCTTTTATATAGTGTTTTTTATATCAAAGTTAGTTACAACAAAAATAACAAAAACTAACTATCATCTAACAATCTAACTAATTGCTAATTACATCTTATTTATATTTGAATTAAAACTCAACACTCCCCCTTAATCCAAATCACTACAAGATACAACTCTCTAATCCCTTCTAAATTTTACAAATCTATCAGTATAATTGTCTTAGTTAGTATGTCAGTTAGCAGTTTCAGTTGAGCAGTATGTCACTTTTCATTATTCACCTGCTCACTTTTCATTATTCACCTGCCCCCTTAAGAAAGTAAATATGGTTTCAATGTGCTTACTTCTCCCATGTTAGACTGAATTTTTAGCTAAATTGATGGCTTATTTGTTATCAATTAGCAAATTATTAGGTTTCTCTGCTTCAAAGTTCAATTTATCTAGCAATGAATCTAGCCAAATAGCTTGACAAACAGCATATGAGTCTGCTAGATATTTAGTCTCACAAGAAGACAAGGCCACCACAGGTTGTTTCTTAGAACACCAAGAAATTGAAGCATCTAGAATCTTGAACAAATACCCTGTGGTACTTCTCATATCTGTTTTATCCACACACCAATCTGAAATCAGAATATTCCATCACACCAATCTGAATCAGAATATTCCATCATCCTACGAAGATATTTTAATTGTTGAGGAGTAAGTATAAACTTTATGGTAATCATAGTTAAACCCAAATTGTTTTTTAAATGGTCAGATTGATTTATAACAACATTGTGGTGGCACATGAGTTCTTTTAGAACATAAAAACAGAGTTCGAGGCAAGAATTTGGAGAAGTCCATGGTGTCCTTTAGTAAAAGTTTTCTGTAAAAATTGAGAGCTACAAGTTTTTGGGTATTCTATAAAATGGATCTAGTCTTTTGAACACGTTCCGAATGCAGGTCGAGGCCAAGATGGAACTGCGTCTACAGTTGGATGGAATATAAATCTGATACAACATGAAGACCAAGTTTCGGAGGAGACTGACACTGTCCCAGTAAAAGTAACTGAATGTAAGCACCTAATTTGACCAAGTAATCAAATACAGAAGCCTTTTATATAAAATATGATTAATCTCAAACTCACTCAAATTGCATGTTTAACTGAATATCCTATTATTTAGGTTTTTTAGATAGCCAAAGTGACATGTAAAAGCACCGGCTTCACAATAAACTTACGGCTTAAGTACGTTGCTTTTAAAAATATGATATTTTTAATTCTTTGAATCACATCACAATATATATTCTAATACAAAAATTGGTTGTTTAAGATAAGTAGACAACAAAAACATTTGTAGTCACCGTCAAATCTATATAGACAACAATATTAGATAACTATGAAGGTTATCTGTAAATGGATTGAATAAATGAAATTAGATGAATAGATCAAAAGCATCCGTATTTATAACTTGGAAAGAACACCAAAGAATGACCTAAACATGTGAGTAACATACCTCACCCTAGTCAGAACAACAATTGCTGTGTCTCTTGAAAAAAAAAACATCACTTTACCACTCTCATTAGATCTCACAGTGAAGATTATTATAATATCTTCAGCCCCTTTAAAACCATCCACAGAACGATCACTAACAGAGAAGTAAGGATCAGAAACCAATATACAATTATATATACGCACAACATTGATTGCTCTCTTGCAACACCAATATTTAAAATACATTAAATGCAATCCTAATTAAGGAACAAATTAGTCACTATAGAAAGGAAGCGTAAAAAAGGGCAAGAAAAAAGTGGCACAGCCAGAAGTGCTGCAGTAGAAGGCATCTACAGAATCTCATAATCACTTCAAACATTCTTTAAATTTGCATCCTACTTCTGTTCTAGAACTCATAGGAAACAGGCTGCAGGGGGAGACATTCGGTTAAAATGATTCTATATTTCGTTATTCTCCTTCCGTGTCCGAAGCAATAATGAAGGTTTAGCATAACTACTGAAGTTATGATGTGAAAGAGGACTAAGCTAGAAAAAACAAATTACCAGTGGACAGGAACGTATACCACATTCTGATATCTGTTATGGATTAACTTTTAGCAGTATAGTCTTGACAGAAGCTCAGAAAATACAGCCTCAGGTGTTGTTTGTGTCGTACGCAACCGGGCAATAATAGTTGAAACCTTAAAACTCAGCACTGGATACTGAGTAGAATGAGTATGATGTTAAGTTCTGTTTTAAACATTGTCCTGGCAGCTAAAGAATCCAGGAACATATTACATACAAGTTTTATAGAGACTAGTGAACTGGATAGAATAGGAATCCTTCCTCCAATATATAAATAAAAATTACACTAAAACTTGGGCACTGATGTTAGCATTTAGCAGGAAGTTTATTGAAATAGTATATCAGAAAAATAGAATAGGACATATTCTATATGAAAATAGAGGGGTGGAAAAAGAAAATGGAAATGAATTTTCATACCAACATTAATTGTCATGTGTATTGCATGAAATTAAGAGCAACTGCCAAAGTATAAACACTCTAATATCCAAAACCCCATATCTCCGTCTGCCACATGTAAGTAACTAAGTATAGATCAGCTACTTTATCATAATCATTTCATTTCATTTGCATTTTCCCCCAACTTTATAGATATGTTTCATCAAATTTTGCACTCTGCAGTCTCTTTGAATATCATAAACAGAATGCCCCTAATACAGCTAAAGTCCAGTATTGGCATCAAGAATTGAGTCAGTAACCATTTTGAACCAAAGACTGATGGCAAAGACGGAGTCCACCAATGGTAATTGATAAACCATTTTTGTAGTGATATTTTGTGTCATTTGCTGCATTTTCTTGCAAAAACTCATCTTTGGATACTAATTTTGTCTTGGAGAAGCATAATCGTTATGAAGAGAGTGGAAATTTCTAATTTTACCTAAAGATTTAAAAACTGTGAGGTGACAACGGCCTAGTACATCCAACATGACCGTAGTGAGCATGACGGTCATGGTAATATGATGACAACTCTCTCAACAGCGTCAGCTTTCCGACGATAATCATGATAAATTCATCACGATTGACAAATTTAGATGAAGTTTAGTTCATTAAATAAAGATAAAAACTTTTATATTTTTAGTAAAGAAATCTCCAAAAACATTTATAACTTGTATTCAAATAAAATTACATCGTAGTCATCGTCAAATTTAATTAAAATAGAACTTTTACTTGTTACGAAGTGCTCTAAGACTTGGTACAAGGAAGGAAGGGATAAATATAATTTCACATCAGGGACAAAAATTCTATCAATACTTTATGGATACTTTATGGGTACTTAAAAAAATACTCAGGATAATGGGTTCACCTGCATTATTAATCAACTTTAGGAATTAAAATATTATATTTAAGAATAACTATGTTAAATGATTATATTCCTCATGTCGTATGATTATATGTAATATGATTTAAAAATGACTTTTCAATTCAACTTGGAGAATTTTTTTAATTAATAATTTTTATCAACTAATTGATTTTACATATAAGTATGTGTAACAGTATGAGTATGTATGAATATATAGGTGTATAAAAGATACAGAGATGGAGAATTTTTACAATGATATAGAGATAGAGATTAAAGTTATTACTATGCAATATGAATTTAGTATAGTTTTTTTTTTCAAGTGTATTTTTTAAAAAAACTTTTAACATGAAAAAATATTGTACTAATTTTATTTAGCGTTTTTCAATTAATAACAAAGTAAGTTTATGAAATATTTGTTGAGATATTAATCTCAATTTACATTTTATTAACTTTAAAAAATAGAAATCGTTAACAATACTCCACAATATATATGTTTAATAGTTCATTAAAATACTTAGGCCAACCATGAGCCAAAATATACCCTTTTAAGATTAAGGAATGTGTTTGCCCAAAAAAATTGTAAGAACTGAGTGCATTAAAATGTCCCACACATCACTTAGGAATATATAAAGTCTTAGCCTGTGTTTGGATGTATACGTACCCATGGATGACGCACATGACTCTTGAAGTACATGTTTAATTTTAGTTAATTTTTCCTGAATAATGTTAAGATGTTAGTGATTTTAAATAAATTTTCATATCCATGTAAATTTTTTCTCCAATTTTCTAAAAAATGAAGAAATTATTTAATTATTATTTTAAAAAATCTTCTATTATTTTCTTTTATATTATTCACTAAAAAGATTATAATAATAACAGAATTGTTGTTAAAGAGTAAAAAAAAAGGGATTTTAGACTAACATTATTGACGAAAAAAAAGAATCATTTTTATTAGAACATCTAAACAGTTTTTTTATAAGTATATTTTTTAAGAAATCCTCTAATCTATTGAACAATCCAAATAATATATTTATTTATAGTATAAAAATATTAAAAAATAATATTCTATTTATAAGAAGAGATGAGATGATATGAAAAATATAATCTAAGTTATTCTTTCCTTTATTTGGACTATTGGCCATATGCAATTTTACATTTTTTTAGAGGATCTATATTTAGTTTTACATTGAAAATTTGATTTTAGGTTTAGAATTAATTGTGTTAAAAAATTTAAGTTAATTTTTTGTTGAACAGTTAAGTATCTATTTGGACACATGTTCCAACATAAAAAAAAAAAAAAACATGTCCAAATGTTTAAATAAATGTTTAAATACGTAAAAGCTACAATGAACTGCTTCATAAGTGATAAAAAAAATCACATAAAATAAGTGAGTGCAAATATATTTTTTATAGAAATAAATTATGATAAAAACATTCCAACACAAATTACATTAATTCAAAATCAATTAACACATGGGCGTGCATGTCGAAGTGTCCTTTAGTTACTTCTGTGTTATTCTATAAATTTGACATGGCATTCCCACCCATGTATCATTCAAGTTCAGTCGATTTATAATACTCGTTTTGGCCGGTAATAACTATAACAAAAGTTAAGACAAGAACATTATTCTTTTTTTAATTCAATAGGGGTCATGTGTGACAGTGTGTACGTACGTGTTGCTCGATTCATACCTCTCAAAACAGTGTTGATGAAAATGAAAAGACAGGTTCTTATCATCATTGTCTGATATAGGAATGCGTTTGAAGTTCTGTTGTGTCACGAAATTAACTGGCCGTTTCTTGAACAATATATTGAAAGTGACAAATGTAAGAAACATTCAAAGGGGTCGAATATATACACCTTTAGTAGGTGTGTTAGTTCATGCAATGCAACAGCTTAGATTTTTAATATTCATCCACATACTGTGATGACAAGTAGCAGGAGCTAATTGTTACACGCACCCCATGAGATTTGCTGATGCATCAAGTACCTTTCCAGACAAATTTATTCTCTCTGCTCTCTGCCAAAGTTGGGGGAAGTTTGAGTTTAGATTTTGAGAAAATAAAAGGAAATATTATATACATAAATTGATTTTTGAATAATTATTTGAAATTTATTTACTAACATGTCATCAAACACACAATAAAAAAATTGAAATATTAAAAATCTTAGAGATTTCTTTTATATAAAAGATGATAGATGATAAGAGACCAAAGAATGGTTCATTTTTTAAAGAGCAATACGTAGTCAAATAATTATTTTCTATTCTAGTTAGCTTGAATTCAATTAAAGTCAATAATAATAGTAATAATAATAATAATAATAATAATAATGATGATGATAAGGTCAATAATAGTCATTAGAATAAGGACATGGATAATAAATAAAAATAATAATAATTAGAGTTTTGTTTTAAAAATAATGCAAATTAATTTAAGGTGAGAGTATGTTGCCTCGAACTAGGGTCAAGGCAGGCTCCCAAATTTTGTTACATCAGTTGTCTGATGCTTACAAGTAATAGACTAATATCTTTGCATTTGATTCATTTGGATCTATATCATGTATTATTCACGGATGGATACCAAAGGTGGGGGCTAACTAACTTTGGTACGCAAAGTACTCTTTCAAAATTTATTTTTACGAAAAATAAAAAGTTTTCATTCTATAAAATAAAGCTAATAGTTTAAGGGAATTCTCCGCCAAAAGAAACAGCAAAGGAAAAAAATTTAGGGTTGTGAGTGTCCATTGAATGTTAGCAACACATTTTTAGATATATTCTTAATTAGAACACTTTTTTTACAATCAGTTTAAATTTATTAAAAATTACAAAAAATAAAAGTCTCATTTTATATTTATGAATACACTTATAATTTTATAGTTTTTAATAATTTTTATTTAATATAAATAATTATATTTTAAAAAATATTATTAACACCTCTTAATATATTATTATACAAAGTATTATTAAAGGACAGGATCAGTTGGCAGAACAATAATACACTTATGCTGCAACGTCTTGATTTGTTACGCTTAATATTAATCTTGGATTATGCTATGCATACCTTAAAATCTTACAACGATGACAACATATATTTCTTTTTTTTCCTTTTAAAAATAATCATACTATCCAAAATTAAATATGAACATATTTTTTAAATTTTGACTAAGAATTTTTATTCACGAGTATATTATAAGGGACTAACACATTTCACGAAGCTCAACCCTGTTGATTTCCTTTGTTTTATATAAATTACTCCTTTTTTTTCATATTCTTTTCAAGAAAAAAATGAATTTCACATTCTTTGATTAATTGAATTTCAGTCTGTAATTACTTTACTATAAACAATTAGTGGTAAGTTAATTGGTAGTAGCTCACTAGGCTAGCCTAGGCTAGCATGGAGGGTTTAAATAATTTACACAGCCTTTTTTTTAACAGAACACAAAGTCTTAAGCTCTTTCTCTTTTTTGAAAAAATGAAGAAAGATAATACGTTTTTATCTCATATTAAAATGGCTACATAATTTCACAAAAAGATAAAAGAAAAATTCGGGACTTTAATTTTCTCTTTTGAAAATATAATATAAAAGAATCAGAATTATAAATAAGTGTGTTTTTTCTCTCTTGCGCTAAACATAATGTATGAATTTTGAAAACAGAAAAAGAACAAAGCATCAACATCGCTACACTCCGAATATATAACTTTGCTCAAAGTCAAACTATTCAGTTCAACAAGTGATGGAATTGTTCTTTGATGCAGTTTTATGGTGGATTCAAACCATATGTTGTAATTAAAGATTTTAATTAAAAAAATGAATTTTAAGTTAGACAACAGAATAATGAGTGCATATATGTTTGGATGAAGATCTTAAAAAGTAATTTTATTTTCAAATCATCAATTTGTTCCTTCTTCATTTTGAACATTAAAATTCATAAATATTCTTTGGAATTTACATAGAAAATTTTCCATTTTTTATCCAAGCATAGCCTAATAATTGGAAAAAAAATTTCAATTATTTTTACTCATAACAAATGCTAATCATTATGACGAAGGCTGATCAATACTTCTTAGTTAGATCAATGATTAAAGAAATAAAAGAAAAAACCTATGATTTTAAAATGTTCTCTTATATATTTCCAATTAAACATATTTTCTAGTAATTCATTAATCAGTGCTCTAAGTTAGCAAGATCCTATACTTATTAGTATTTTCAAAATATTCATCCTTTCCTCTCTTTGAATTTTTTTTAATAGAATTTTTACTTCTAGTCTGTGTTCTTTCTTTATTTCTTTTGATTTTTTTTTTGGTCTATATATCTTATTTTATTTTTTTTACACTTAAACTTTAAAGAAGAATTTGATTTTAATTTCCACATTGTTCTAGAAGCATGCATTTTCTATTGTCTTCGAAAGTTGCCAATAGACAACAGTACAATGACTCACATAGTCACATGGACATAATCTCGTATTATCTACGCATTGTATTATTAACAGTATAAACACTCACATTGCTCTAGAACCTTTCCTTTAACACATAGTACAGAAGAGGATGTGGTGGTGTTGTAATTGCATGTTTATAAGGATCATTTTCTCCTTTAACATACATTGAGCATGTTACTTTTAGAAAATGTGCAACGCAATAGATGATGCATACAAATGCACTTCTCCAAACGCTTCAATTTCTGGCTTCCTGTGTAACATATAGACCAACAGCTTTTCAAATTTCAACTAAAACTACTTAGTTAAAATTTGCTGATGCAACAAACAAACGTACCTATATAATCCACCTTCATCGTCCATTCGTCCAATTAATTGTTTGTTCATCATGGTAATTACTTGATAAAGCAAGAGGAGCAGATGAACATGGATTTGTAAAAGCTTTTCTTTTTCCAGATGTTCACTACGACTGTGACTTTGTGATGGCAAATTAGGAGTGCCTATACTGTTCCATCACTTTCCCAAGATGTTGTTTTCATTAGGCCAGTACGGCCTTCTTAAGCCACACAACAATAGCTTATAAAACTCCAAAGCACGCGGACACAAACTTTGCAGTTCAGCATTTCAGGCCACTCATCTTCTCATCAAGTGGACCTATTACAAACTAGTTCTTATCAAACTTGTCCTTGTCGTGACATAGCTAATTAACTTTGCATTTGCACACCACTTTCTATATGTTGCAACTCTTGGAGCTGAAACACTCACGCACTTAAGCAAAACTCTCCTTAGTTATCCCTCCAACAGAAGATAAAACATGGTGTTAACTTTATTTTCAAGAACCCTTTTGATTGGTCAAAGCTTATTTTTATACTTTGTTGATGTCTTAATGATTTTTGCATTTTTGCTATCTTCTAGGTTCTAGTTGCAAGTCATGGCGAGGAGGGAAAAGGGGCAGAAGGCATTGCTACTGTTGATTTTCGAGGTCACCCTGTGGACAAGACAAAAACTGGAGGATGGCTAGCAGCAGGGCTCATCTTAGGTTCATATTCATCTCAATCCTTAAAAATTTTAGTCATGTTTTCAAGCTTGAACCAAAGCGCTCTTCAATTTGGCTCCAACACATACTTTTTTTTTTATTTAGGTACTGAACTGGCAGAAAGAATATGTGTGATGGGCATAAGCATGAACTTGGTGACCTACTTGGTTGGAGTTTTGAATCTCCCTTCAGCTGATTCTGCCACCATAGTTACCAATGTCATGGGAACTCTCAACCTGCTTGGCCTTCTTGGTGGCTTCATAGCTGATGCCAAACTTGGCAGATACTTAACTGTTGCCATATCTTCAATCATAGCTGCTTTGGTATGTTAAAAGCTTTGCATATTTAGATATACTCAATGCTCAATTCTCTAATTTCTTTTGGCTTTTAATCACACTAAAGCAACCAATTTCTCCCTTCCCTCTAGGGAAAGTGGTTTTCAATTGCAAATAACAATTTTCTTAGTTTAATTTCTATGCACCAAACTATCAATCGATTATGACTCGTAACGTAAATATTGTAAAGGTCAATAAATTTATTATAGGTTAGTTTGGATAACGTGTAACTAAGTAAATGCACTATTTACTCTAACATATTACTAGCTATACTAGCAGTCACAAACTAGTTTTCTAGTCACATCTTTCTTGGATCAGGGGGTGTGTTTGTTAACTGTGGCTACAACCATTCCTAGCATGAGGCCTCCTGTATGCAGCAGTGTCAGAAAACAACACCATGAATGCATTCAGGCTAGTGGCAAACAATTGGCTTTGCTATTTGTGGCACTTTACACAGTAGCATTGGGTGGTGGAGGAATAAAATCCAATGTCTCAGGTTTTGGATCAGATCAGTTTGATACAACAGACCCCAAGGAGGAAAGAAGGATGGTGTTTTTCTTCAACAGGTTCTACTTCTTCATCAGCATAGGGTCCTTGTTCTCTGTGGTGGTGCTGGTGTATGTGCAAGACAACATAGGGAGAGGATGGGGTTATGGAATTTCAGCAGGGACAATGGTGATTGCTGTTGCTATTTTGCTTTGTGGCACACCATTCTATAGATTCAAGAGGCCACAAGGAAGCCCCTTAACAGTTATATGGAGAGTGCTGTTTTTGGCTTGGAAGAAGAGGAGTCTTCCTAATCCTTCACAACCGTCCTTTCTCAATGGTTATCTTGAAGCTAAGGTCCCACATACTCAGAGATTCAGGTAAATTTTCTGTCTTCCTCTTAAAGCAATGAACATGACTAGAGTAAACTACTTACAATATTAGTTCTTGAAATTAAAAAATTGTAAACATTTTTTAAGTGTAATCCGTCAATTATATTAGTCTAAATTTAAGATGGACATATTACTGATAAAAAAAGCTATTAATATATGTTTTTGTATTGGGATTGACCACAGTCCGTATGGTCAAATTGTAATGATAAATATCATGTGAAATATGTTTAAAGATTAAAATAATAATTTCTTAATTTTAAGAACTAATATGACAATTTTATACTTCCATGTGCCAAAATGGTAATTTAGTCTTAATATTATGCTGGATTGTCTTTTTCTTCAATTATATTTGCACAGCAATTTCAAAAGATTTTCTCATTTTTTGTGGTTCTGATAATGATTACTTTCACGGGATTATTACTATTTCTATTACTATCTGGGACTACATAAGGGTTTAATTGTCTCTAGAAAAGGACAAATTTTACGTTTGATTGAACAGTCCGTCAAAAAGGAATTTTGAAAACGAAAAAAGAGCAGCGTCTGTTGGAAAGAAATAGTATTTTGCCCTTTTTTTTCAAACATTATTTTGTAGAGTGATTTGTGAAAACTATTATTTTAAAAACAAAAAAAAAACAAAAAAAGTTTTTTTAGAGTATATGGTTCAGCCAATAAACAAATATCTTCTAATATTTTATTTTTGATATAAAAATAATAGTGATAAGGTTTAAACATAAAATTTTATATAGATTACCTAAATTGTTTACGAGTAGGCCGATCCTATTAGATCGATTATCTAATGTGTATTCTACTCATTAAAATAGAAAAATCCTTTACTCCACCACTATAACAATTTTTTATTTTTTTTTGTGGTACACTCCTACGAAACTTCCAGTAAAGGAATTACAGTGATTTGTAACTACCGATGGCAAATAAGGCACTCATTTTGTATGACGAATTATATAATAGATCCAAATATCTTGCTTGCATTTGATTGAATTATCTAACTGCAACCTTAAAACAAGTTTTGGATTATATGATTTTAATTTGATACCATATTTATTCTTGAATCAACATGTCCACAGCTATGAATTGATTCTTCGGTGAAAACACAAGGAACGATTTATAATAAAAATGTCATTCATTTCCTAGGGAAATAGTAAGCTAACATGTGTTTGCACTGCTTTCTATTTGGTCTGACAGGTTCCTTGACAAAGCTGCAATCCTAGATGAGAACTGCTCAAAGGATGAAAACAAGGAAAACCCGTGGATAGTTTCCACAGTGACTCAGGTTGAGGAGGTTAAAATGGTAATCAAGCTCCTTCCTATTTGGTCTACATGTATCCTCTTCTGGACAATCTATTCTCAAATGAATACCTTCACCATTGAGCAAGCTACATTCATGAATCGAAAAGTTGGATCTTTAGTTGTCCCAGCAGGATCTCTATCAGCTTTTCTAATCATTACCATTCTCCTCTTTACTTCTCTAAATGAGAAACTCACCGTGCCCTTAGCTCGGAAACTCACTCACAATGCCCAAGGGCTCACAAGTCTCCAGAGGGTTGGAATTGGACTCGTTTTCTCCATTGTTGCCATGGCGGTTGCTGCAATTGTTGAGAAAGAAAGGAGGGTGAATGCAGTAAAAAATAATACCATAAGCGCCTTTTGGCTGGTCCCTCAATTTTTTCTGGTGGGTGCTGGGGAAGCATTTGCCTATGTTGGACAACTAGAATTTTTCATTAGGGAGGCACCAGAGAGAATGAAATCTATGAGCACAGGCCTTTTCCTATCTACACTTTCAATGGGTTATTTTGTCAGTAGCTTATTGGTGGCAATTGTGGACAAAGCAAGTAATAAAAGATGGCTAAGGAGCAATCTGAACAAGGGCAAGTTAGATTACTTCTATTGGTTGCTCGCAGTGCTAGGAGTACTGAATTTCATATTTTTTCTTGTATTAGCAATGAGGCATCAGTACAAAGTTCAGAACAGCATAACGCCTAATGACGATGCAGACAAAGAGCTTGTGAGTGCAAATGATGTGAAAGTTGGAGTTGATGGAAAGGAAGAAGCATAAGATATAGTCTTAAAATCTCTCATTTTGTCTGGTCAAATATAGTGTGTAAGAACAAAACATTGTCCCCCGAATTTGTTAATTTTTGGGTGTTTTGTCGACCTCATTTAACGAGGACAATTATGATGTATAATTAAGTATTTACAGAGATAAAAAAAGGCAAACGACAGTGTGAGTTGTTTCCAAAAGAGAAAAGGCAATTATGGAATAAATTATAAATATTCCCAAACTAGAGGATATAAATAAATGAACACTTGCTAGCCAGGTTTCATGAGCAGAGGCCTGAATTTGACTAATGTTATCAGTAGGAAACACTACAGAATCATAGAATCAAACTATGACATGATCTTGAAAGCAAAATTTAGTCCATTTGAGACCAAAGCTTTTAAACAATGGCATTGGATAGTTTTAGTAGCAAGAAGATAATATCTTTAAGAACGCAGAAGACTTTATAAAGCATCAGCAACCGAGGGAGGTTTGTGATTTATGACCAACGGAGGCCGTAGAGCTCTGTGCGCTTCTTCCTTCTGCTTGCGTGCCTTGTACATTTCCTCAGTCTCGATAACAACTAACCTCTTTACCTATATTAATTACAAAGTTTACTAATGTTAGTATACAGAGGGATAAGTCATATCAAGCAGAAAATGGACTTGTGTAGAGCTTTTGCTAAAACCTGTTGGAGCATTCCCCTAACTGTAGGTGTGTTCCATCGCATGACAGTTCGATTGCATTTGCGCAAGCGAAGTGCTTCCAAAGTGCGCCTATGTAGCCTCCTGGTCCCCGGGATACCCCTCACCAGAGTTATATAGATATTGGGGCTCCAAGCAATTGGCACACAGGCCTTGTAAGCCTTGAATGCATTCATGCCTTCAGCTTGAAGTCAGAACAGCATTAAGAAACAAATCAAGTTAATATGTTTTTCATACTCAAACTAGATACCAAAATTTAACAATTATCATACAAAAATAGATTAAAAAAAACAAGTTTAAATAAAATCAGGCTTGATAAGAAAAGAAACAAAATCCATACACTTCATTCAACTGCAATACTGCATGTTTGAAACTACTTGATGCAAGCAGACAGAAAATCTTACCTTGAATAACTCACATTGAAGAAACCAGTTAGAGAGTGACAAAAGTATATGCAAATAAAGTAGTGAAGGAAACGTAAGAGAGCATTTATAAAACCTCCTTGCCATTGAAACAAGAAAATATTAAAAAAGATGATAATAAAAGAGTGAGTAACTTACACAGACACTCTCCTAAAATTTCTTGAGATTACACATAACATAACCCTCTTCTTTTATTTTTATTTTTATTTTTAACGTTTAAAGCAACGACCTTAAAGGGGTACACGGTGTAATATTTTCAAACAATTAAGGGCGTTCATATAATGTAGAAAAAGAGGTATCGGCGTAATGTTCTTCCAACAATTAAGAGGGTTTAGCGTAGGGGTTAAAAAAAGAAGGGCGTCGGGAGAAAATTGACGAAACCTCAGGGGGTGTCAGTGCAATTTACTCTAAAAGATATGTACAATGACATTAGCTCAGGCATTTTATCAAACAGGTGGTAGGCAGATACGCAAGTTAGATAAATCACTAGAGCCGTTACAACCCGGCCAACACAAGTTATCAACTACGATTCAACGTGATATAGGAAGACTCAATCATGGATAGAAACTAGAACATGATTGCAGATTGGAACCAACAAAGGGAATGAACTACTGAAAAAACAAAACAAACAAACTAAATGTGAAGTTGTGAATAGCTTCAGGTTAAGAATCAAAAAGAGAGCAAGGATTACCGTAACGCGTGCGTGCGTGAGCGAAGAAGAACAATCACCCGAAAAGATTATCGGCGGGAAGGAAATGCGGACACCACTGACGGAAGTGATTGGGATAAAAAATACGAAACCCCTAAAGCACCCAACCAACAAAACGCACAGTTTAGACTTTTGTGCTATGGGTTTGGGTTTGGTGACCTGGGTTGGGTCGGGTCGGGTCGGGTCGGGTCGGGTCGGGTCGTGGTCGGATTATTTGGGATTATTCAACAGATTTCGAAGGAAAGAAAACTGTTTTAAAATAGAAAAAGAGTTACACATTGGTGAGGTAAAAAATGATTTATAACTTTCATTATTTTGTAATTTTACGAGAGTATATTTCATTTTCACTGATTTTATCATTTAAATTTTAAATTTTTGTACATTTCATTATGATTGATGGAAGATTGTTTATTTTGACTTTTCATATTGGTTATAATTTTAACTCATGTATAAAGTGATTTTCTATATGGGTATATGACTATAATCTACATAGTTACTTTTTTATATCAATCACAATTATCCATATACAAAAATCAAGAAAAAGTGACTTTCATATCTTTTAATTACCAACATCATGGAAAAATGTATAAAAATAAAAAATTTGGATAATAAAATTTGTGAAATGTTGAAAATTGGATGATAAAATTCGTGAAAAAAATTTATGATAAAATCCTAGAAATTATAAAAATTGGATGATAAAATTTACAAAAATAAAAATTTAGTAAAATTCACGTAATAATAAAAAGTTTGATGGTTAAAATTGTAATTAAGTTTAAAATAATTTACATCCTAATTTAATCACAACTCACTATATATCATAAATTTATTAATTATTATGATAATTAATTTAAAATTTATATTAAAGAGAAATTATGAAAGTACCAAAATGTAAACAATGCACATCATGTTGATAAAAAAAAGTATTTTTCTTGAAAAATGTTTTTCAATAATTTATAGTGTAATAGCTTATGATATATTTTCAACAATTAATTTGTTCGCCTTCAAACACGTTATTCCTAAATTATTTCAAAGTTTCTAACATTTTTTTCCTTTCAGCTTTATACATATCTTTTTTTTTGTAATATATTATGTAAAAAATAATTTTCTTTGTTAAATCTAAATAAAATTAATTATTTTTAAAAAATCAGCAAACTTATTTAAATAAAAACTAGTCCTGATTATAATTAATTATAACAATAATTATTTATACATAGGATCAATTGTTAAAAAAAATTATTTTTTTTTCTGTTGTCCCAAACGCACCAATCAAACACACTTTTTCATTTCAGCTCTAGTAAATAATAGTTGTCTGATGGTTATTTGTAGGGAGATTGTGACACTTTTTAATGTAAATAAAATTCGTGACTAAAATTAATTTAAATATACAAATCAATCACCTTTAGCTTAATGTAATTTTTTTCCACCTGCAATTTTTTTTTATGAATAAATTTTGAGTTTTGAATGAATTAAAAAGAAAATTAATTGATGAGTTATAAGTTTAAGAGGTGAGAAGTTAACAAAGAAAAACATCACCCCTTTTTATCTTTGCATGCTTTCACGTAATTTTTTTTTTTTACAGCTTTCACGTAAATCATATAGTCCTGAGTTTTTCACTTTGCTAACTCTGTCTGGAATAATTAGTTTTTAAATGAATGATCATGGTAAAATAAGAACTGTTGAGTAATATTTTATCTTTAATGTGTTTTTAACTTTCTATTCTTGCGAGAGAGAGAAATTCAACGTTAATCAATTATTCATTATTGCATATGTTATCATATTAATTCTTACAAAAAACATATTTAAGATTAATATAGAGAAATTTTGTCTTTAATAAATTTATTTTATGAACATTTAAAAAAAGGAACTAATGTAGAATTAACTTGAAGATTCTATATAGTATTACTAGGAAATTTATGAAAATGCTGGCTTGATGAATAATTTATTGTAGAATTTAGTATTTTATAAATTTGGATAGGAAGCTTCTCAATTAAGTATTGAAGTTTTTTTCTCATTTAAAGAAGCATTTTTATTACAGTTATATATTGTATTTTTTAATCTAATGAAAAATTGATTTTTTTTCAAAATTATTAAATTTTTTATAATTTTAACAATTTGTTAACTGAATAATTTTAACAATTTAATTCTCAAGATTTCAATATAATATTTATTTTATATGTTCACAATAAGTATAATTAAATATCACCCGTATCAGGCATGGGGCAACATACTGGTACGTATATACAACATTTACACAACAATATTTTCAAAAGATATACAAATTTACAAGTTCTACATGTTTGCATAAGGAAATTATAAAATGCTATTAATCTTCATAGAAAGGCTTAACCCCATTAGGACCTATATCTAATACAATTGTATGCTACCTCGGTATAGCATGTAAAACAAATAACTAGTATCAAGCCCTACTATCAACAACATATGAAGTAGCAATCATTGGGAAATTGAAGTATGAACGACATATAAAGAAAGATAGTATATTGAATGTTACTATTAGGTTTTTTTGTTTTATGCACATATGATATTATTTTTCTATATATCTTAAATATACTTTATGAAAAGAAAAAATCTTATATTTTCTTAAAGTATAATTAAACCATCAAAATATTACAAAATCATTTGTATGTAGATCCAAAGTCATGCATGAAAAGTGCTACAAATAAACAAAAGCTCCCACACCCTATATATAGTATTAATTAATCCAAAAGTAATAATAACATATATGGACGTGAGTGACCAAATGAAGGTATAAGTGTATTTACTATTAAATGCTTAAACAAAATAAAATGAGTTTCCTAAAAGATTACAAAAAGTATTATATTTTCTAAAGTAACATAATTATTTCTAATATAAATATAAATATAATCCCTATACATTTTTGTGTTTTTTTTAACGAACAGAGAAACTTTCTAAAAGCACCATATATACGTGATCTAATCTAATGGAGCAATAAGTTGATGTGTTATTATAAAATTAAATAATGAAACTGTTTGCTTCATTGTCCAACTATGATGAAGAATTGTTTCTCTCCTCTTCGGATGCGATCTCCTGAATTTGGGAATGATTTGTAGGATTAGAACTAATAATCTAATTTTCTGATGGTGAAACTAATTAAAATATATTGTATAACCTATAATTTACAAACATAAGAATGAGATGATATGTAACACAAAAATTTGATCTATTTTATATCAAATTACCATGATTAATTGTAAAATTCTCATTTACTTTTTTCTCATTACCACTAATGAGACATTGATATATAAAACATAAATGATCAATAAAATAACATTTAGTTAATTATTAACTAACTTTGTTTACTGCATTAATTAACTAAATTTTTAGATTTTATAAATTCAAAGTTTTAAATACTTATGCTTTTGTACTTTTATTTTTTTATTTTTTTATTTTAATAATCGAATATTATATGAATACCTGCTAATTGTTTTTAAATGTACTCAGTTCCTTGAAAATAATAAACTATCTTTATACACACCCCACTTAAAAAGGGCCTAAAAAAAAGGAAAAAAATTCTTATAGTGATGTAAAATCTACATTTCTCTGTCCCTCTTTCCATATATCTATACACATATATACACCATTTTATAGAAACCAATTGAATATATAATAATGATAATCTTTCTCAGTCATAATCATGTATTCGCTGTTTTTGTTTACACACAAATAAAAGAAAAATTAGTTGATGCTCCAAATGATGGAAAACCTTGGTTACAAGAAGCAACAACACGAAGGGCTCAATCATGAGGAGCACGTACATACCAACACTGTACGACCACAACATCTCTAACACAAACTTATATTGTACACATATAGTAGACATGCATCACACATGAATCAAGAAATTTTTCTATAATGATAATTATAATTATATACAAGTAGCTAGTCAAGTACAACTAAGGTGTTCAACAGCGTTGCTTAGCCCAAGTGATGTGAGAAAATGAGTATATATAAGACTATGCTGTAAAAAAAGAAAAAAGTCCTTCGTTTGATGAATCAATACCATTTAGATTTCTTTCCAGTACATTATTTTTTTTTATCAGTTTAATGCATTTACGTATGAAAACAAATTATTTTCATTAAATTAGGAAACAACACAAACACAACATCTCTAGTGATCTCCACAAATAGTGTAGATAATAGAGCAGATAGACGCTCACTTACATAGATTGCAGTTCAGGGATAACAGAGAATTTTCTTCCTGCTTTCTACAATTTAAAGTAAAACATTCATCAATGACATATTAATTAATATAGCAACTTGGCGACCTAGGCAACTTAAAATAGATAGGGTTTTTCTCGGCTAAGCTTTTAAATATTCTAGTAGAGGATTGAGTTAAAGAAGCATAGGCATGCCATCCATTGGAAACGGCTTGCACATAACATTTTCCATGTAGTAGTTAGTTGCATCCATCACGGCAAATTGCATATCCTCAGAAGGCTTCCAATGGCGTTTTCTCTGATTGATGAACCAGTTGTTGATTTGTTTCAGATCTAGGCCTGTGGATTCTGCAAGTGCCTGCTTTTGAGATTCCTACATGTTTATCCAATCACATTCACCATTGCCATAAGCCCATAACATAAGATTAGTCATCGGATATAAATAAATAGTAAACAAAACTTATGAATTAATTAATGCAGAATTGGCTGTTGATACCAACATGCTAACAATTTAACGTTTCAATATTGAAATTCATATTACCAGGATTATTTTCTAATTAATACCAAAGGCTATAGCACCATCAAATGTGGCTATATTTTGATGAAAATATAAAGGAAACAAGGTATTGAAATGAAAATATGAATATTTATCAAGATACACATTGTGAAGGCATGGTATAAACTATAAAGAGAAGTACTGCTACCACACTCTATAATGCACACGCTACTCTTGATTAAAATATGTTAAAAAATACAAAATCATACATGAGACACATTAAACATGAAGTGTGACCCATAAATTATGATTTTTAATCATTTTCAGCCAAATAATCAATAAAGAGTTTGTTAAAAAAAAAAAGTGTCACTAGCATTTCTCTATGGTTTATAAAGGATGTAGAACTTAGTTACCGAAGGGTAAGGCCATTTATAATGCCTGTTCCACCAATCAAGTAGCTGTTGCCGAGCTTCCTTTGGCAACTTTCCATTCTTTTTCTTCTTCAAAAATTCCTTCTTGAGGCTCCCTAGATATCCACTATACTTCCGCAAAAGCTGCACTTTGAGTTCGCGGTCTTCAGCTTGAGAATCTAGGTTGTTTTCATGAACATCAACCTCACTCTGTGAAGATGTTTCACTTTGACCTTAAAATTGCCACAACAAAATGGAATAAAAATTAAAAGTTATCAGTAAAAACAATTCATGCAAATAAATATCCATCATAAAATTGCATGTCAGTTATAATTATTGACATTTAACACAGAAATAATACATCAAATAATTCTTAATCGTACTAATCCCCTTACTAGATAAAGAAAGTATTTTTTTTTTATTTTATAAGACATTAATTATATTTAGTTATTAATTTAATACAATTTTCATAAAAGTATTAAGAGGATTAGTAGAATAATATGATAGGAAGATATAACGTTATTTTATTTTGATATGTATCAATTAAAGAAAGCATTATGTTAAGATTATATGTTCATTGTTCCGAATTATCAAATAACATGCATTACCTAAGAAATGACAAAAACATGTTAAAAACTAAATTTCATTGCAATATTTTTTCTGTATTACACACTAGCTTTGTTACTAAATAGGAGAAAGTTGCAAAGAAAATAACTGAACTTTAGATCAGTGCAAATGTATCTCACCATGCATACAGATAACTTCTTATTATAAAAGGCCATTTAAGAGTACAACCTTTACTAAAAAAAAGTAAGCTATTATAAACAAGAGATATGGTTCACTCTTAGAGCTAAAAATGTAACCCTTTCATCCACCACCAGAGAACATACTAAGGAAGGAAATAACAAAATAATCATACAAACTCAATTTACATTGGTTTTTTTTTTTTTTAATTAAGCTACAGAGGAAACAAATTGACAAGGAAACATATGGCAACATAAGATAAGACAAGGAGTTTCCTTTTTCAACTAAGTTCTTAAACGGACTTTGACAGAGAGAGCCATGCATCTAAATGAAGAGAATGGATTAAACAGAAAGAAAGAAGACTCTAATGCCTTGCAAAAGGTGACAACTCACTGAGTACGTATGAAATAATGAGTAACACCAAGGTCACACGAACCAAAAAGAAAAATACCTTTAAAAAATAACCGGAAAGCCATCAAGATTATCAATGGGGTCACTTGATTAAGCAGCATATATTATTGGGGTACGAATAAACTTTTTATCATTAGAATAATAAAACAAAATCTCATTTTTCTTGATTTCCCCTCAAGCAGTAATATGGATTCATAATCGTTTTCAAACTTTTTGACCTAATTCAAACACCTTGGACCCATTATTATTAACATTCTTAAAGCACTGTAAAGGTTTATAATCAAGTTCCTTTATAACAAATCACACTATTTACGATGAGAAATGTAATTTGACCAACTCTTTTCAATTAATTCAGATGATGATATATAATAAACAAACAAATTCAGCATCACATCATTCTTGGTAAAAACACATTTATCCAGTACAGGTAGGTATGGTTTCCCTTTTTTTATTGGTATCAATTGCACAATCAGCTGTGTGGTTATCATTAATTACTCTACCACTTAATATTAATATTTAATACCAACATTTAGCTTTGAAAGACAATATTGCTTCTGAAGATCAGAGTTATGAGTAGTAACTAGCTAGCAAGGTCATAGATCCCTTCAATGCTTGCAGCATATTTCCAGAGGGTTTGAAGAATTTAAGACACAGAAGAACTACCACTATCCTAAGGGTATAGCAAGTTAAACCGTGATTCATCATTACTTAGCCTCTAACCAAAACCTTTCCACACAGGGTTGATTTCTAGTAATAATTCCATAGTAGTAAAACGACGATCCATGATTGTGTTGCTAATTCATTCATCTTTCTTGTCTCTCCTACATAATATATAGGTCACACGAGCATGGATTACTAATTAAGTTGACTCTCACACATACTGACACTCAATCTTTGTCACCCACTTCCCAAAACAAGAAATCGTAGTCCATAATTGCTCCACAGTACTCTGAGAAGTGTAGGAACAAATAATGATTTAAGGGTAATTAATCACCAAATTCTGATGAAACTGCTAGGGCTTTGAGCTGACACTCAATTCTTGAGAAGAAAAGCATGGCTTCTTTGAAGGGTTTTGTGAGCTCTTGCTCATACTTCATGAGCATTTCACAATAGGCCTCCATGAACTGGTCCAGAGCTGGATCTTCACCTATTGAACCACCTCCTGTCCTTCCTGATGATGCGAAGGACTCACATTTGGCACATGACTCCTCTAAGCTAGCCACCACTTCAGGAGGTGCTCCAACCTATAAATACTCCACTCACACCATCAAAACAAGAAAAACATGAAAATATATAAAGAAAAATCTCAAAAAGGAAACCACAACAGAAAATGATTCCTCATGAAACCCATGAAAGAGAAGTAGAGATATGAGTGCAATTATAGTTTACAAGTTAATTACAAGAGTGTATGATCATACAGATAAGGAATATTTTTTTTATCGGGAAATATATTATTTTAATATTGTTAGTTTTGTCGAGAATTCAAACCCACAACTTCTTTTTCCTTTTCTTCTTCCTTTACCACTAAAGCAACCTTATATATTCTATATAAGGACAATTTGTGTTAGGAAGAAAGGGAAAGAGATATGTGCAATTTATGTGAATATGGAAAACAATATAGAGTTTATCATCACCTTGAGGCAATTGAGGTAAGAGGACAAGAGACGAGGAAAAAGAGGGTGTGCCATGATTTTATCCCTCACACTGCTAGTGTCGGTGGGGTTGTGGTGGCTGTAGTGATGTTCCTGAGCGATATTGCTATTGCTAGTGACAGGTACCCTTCTATTATCACTACTTCTGCGCATTTGGGCATTACCAGAGTTGTTGTTGTTGTTGTTACTGAGGGGCAGAGAAAGAAACTTCCTATTATTAGTTTCCATGTTCATCATGTCCATCTCAGAAAGCTCACTGCAACTGTTCCCTCCAAACCCTATCATAGTTTCAAAGTAATAGTAAGCTGTGTAGTTAAAACCCTTGAAAGGAACGGAAATGAAAGTTCTCTCTCTCTCTCTTTGTTTCACTCTCTCTCACCATGTTAAAAAAACTAAAACCCAACATGCTACATATATAATATATGTATTTATTTTATATTATAAAATAGTAATAGTAAAATAGGAATAGTAAAACCAATAGCTGTATGAGTATGTAGCTCTACTACCTCTTTGGCTTGGATCAGTTGTTCCTAGTTACTAGTCCCCACCTTACTGTTTTCTCAAAAAGAGCACACTGCATATAATTGTCCAGAGAGTACTCCCGGAAATGAAGCTAAAAAATCTGAGTCCTTTATTTGTAGAAAACTCCAAAGAACCTAAATGGATAGTCAGTCAGAACAATAGGGATTTTTGGGCTCTTGGCTCTATAGCCTGTAAAAGGTAGTGGGAATCAGATTCAGATTCAGATTTCAGAGTCCTTCCCTTGGGAATGTGTAGTCTACCTTCTTCCTTCTGTGCATCAACAGTGTTGCTTTGCTTCTGATTAATCTCATTCTTTCTCTCTCTCAAACACTACTACCAGTGTGCTGTTGTTATTGCTGTGTGTGTTGAATGCAGGTGGAGACACAGAGGCTACACGCAGGGTTAACGTGTGGCTCTGCAACTTAACTCAGAGTTTTCCTTCCCAATGAAATAAGATGTATCTATGTATGTGAATAATGTTAAACTCACCCTCTTAGCTAGCTAGGTCTATGCACTACTACTGTTTATGCGTAGTACTATTGTTGGCTATCTATCAGTCACACTCACATCATGAAATTAATGGAAATGGAGGAGAGAGAAAAAGTGCTTCACTCTTTCACTAAAATTATATTCACTAAAATTATATCCAAAGTAAAAACAGTGCTAGTATTAATTACGTACTTATATGTTATGTTTCTTAATTATATTATATTTATTCCATTTTTAATATGCTCAAGTGTTAAAATATTCTTAAGAATATTGGCAAGATTTATTTTATATATAGATGTGTAACAATTAAGAAATAACTTTTGATAACAAAAAGGATTAAGTTAACTTTTTAACAAGTACTATGTTAGATTGAGATGTGCACATTTTTTGTTAGTTTGATTGGAATCATATCAAAACTCAGTGGCTTAGAATAACGCAAAGTGCAAAAACCTGTTGATAGGAATAAAATTAAGTCTTTTTAAATAAATTTAACCTGTGTTATTGATTAAATTATATTCATGTTATTGATTAAATTATATTCAATATATTTATATTAATATAATATAATATGAAAAGGTTTTTGGTTTAGTTTCACTAATAAATTGTAGGGGTAAAGAGAGGTGTTGGTGTGATTGAAAAGAATCAAACATCAACCGTCCATCGACACCTATCACCCATGTGATATTCCTTTGGGAGATATTGGATCTTTATCACTCTCTCACACATACCACTTTTGCTTTAGTATGATGGAATTGGTATATATTAGGCACTAGGAGGGTGGGTTAATGAGAGGAAGACGACACCGTTTTGTAAATTGGAATCCATGCAAAGACACACATATGTCAGAGGGGTCATGTCAATCTAATCAAATGGAAAAAAATAGAGGAGAAAAGTGGGTTGGAAGAGATAGACATAGCAAAAGAAGCCCATGTTATATAAGATGTTGCCCTCATTGTGGGACACTACCTGCGTCCCTTCCTTTCAGTTCTTTACTATGCGTTTCTTACCTTACCCTACACGAATGATTGACAATTTGACATATTGTGTTTTGCTATTTTCTTTGTCAATAAATAATATATTTACTTATAATACCAAATTTATTTATATAGCAAAAAGAAAATTGTACTAAGAGTCTAAAATATTTTTTACATTATCACAAGTTATAATATAAAATACATTATAACTTATTTCTTGTAAATAGAACAAAAAATAGTATTAAGTGTTATTTATGATTATATGACTGTTAAATAATTTAAATAATATTGGTGCTAATCCAATGCTGCAAAAATTTAAGTAATTTGTATTAAATTTTCTGTTCACATTTTGTCAACCTTATACACCAAAAAAATCTCCATATTGTCTTTTTTATAATAAATTATTGTATATAAATTAAGTTAACTCTGAGAGAAACTTTTGTAAGTGAATTTGAGTAAATAATTTAATTAATTAAATCTTATTACACAAAGTTTATATTATAAATTTGAATATAAATGTTTTAAAAAATTATTGTGATAAATTATAACAAAAATTATTTTCATGAATTAAAAGAGTTTATGAAGTTATAAATTATTTTTTTCAATTTAAATGAACTCTTTTAATGAATACTTGTGGATGAATAAAGTAATATAAAATATGTTTTCTATTAATATTTTATTAACTAAAAATCATTAATAGTAAAGGTAATATTTGATTATAATTCAATGGTTGGTCAACAAATTTCATGTTCTATGTAAAGTTATTAGTGATAGTGAAATAGTTAGTGTAAGATATATTAGTATGATTTGATTTTCACATAATATATACATGAAGAGAGAGAAAAAAGATGAAGTTATTTTAAAATAGTTATTTTTTATTTTTATATTGTATTTTTTTTAATTTAATGCTTCTAATAAAGAGTAATTTTTTATTTTTACTTTTCATTTTTTTAATTTATGATTCTAGTGAATAACTTATCGTTTTTATTATTAGGTTATCATGAAATTGGTGTATGATATTTATTAATTTTATTAATTATTTTTTATTAAAAAATTATATTAATTATTTTTAATAATCACATTTTTCATCTCAATAGAGTCTAAATTGAGATCTTATGGGATTTCGGCTCAGTCCCACTTAAATTATATATATTATATTTAACTATTAGATAAAGAAGATGAAAGATGAAATCAATGAATAACTTTTTTTAAGATACTGTTGACTTTAGATCAAAGAGTTAATTCTCATCCCTATTTTTTTATTTATCTAATAATTTTAACTAGAGACTTTTACATTCAATAGTTAGAATAAAAAAATAAATAAAGGATAGATATAAAAAAAGTAACCCTTTCAGAGTTAATTTTTGGAATAATTTAAATATTTGATCACTCCTTTATACAAGATTACAGTAGATAATTGCATCGGTTAAGCATGCAGTAGATATTTAATTTCTAACCATGTACAAATAAATTATTAAAAAAATAACTCATTTCTTTAATCTATTTAAAAAAAATCACTTAAAATGTCTAGATATTAAAAAAAAAGAGAATATTTACTTTCCTTTACCCCCACCATGCCCTTGTTTTCTATATTTACCCCATTGTTGGACAACGGACATGGATCATTTGTGGAGAGTTTAAGGAGTGTCTCTCTCTCTCTCTCTTCATTTGCGGAGAGTTTAAGGACTCTCTCTCTCTCATTTCTTTTAACTTTTTAAAAAGTTAAATACATTTTTAGCGATACAATTTCTTAAATAAAATAATTAATTTTGTGTTAAAAATAGTAGAATACAGAAAATTATATTTAATTAATATAAAAATTATATATTTTTTATTTAAGTTTATTTATTTATAAAAAAATTTATTTTTTATTTCACTCTTTTTCTGCTTATAAAAAATAGAGAATTTTTTTGTATATTATTTTTATTTTTATCCATTCAATTTCAAACAATATATTTTTATTTTACTTTTCTTATTTCTTTTCTATCTATTTCACCTCTAATTTAAACAAAACATTAATTTTTTAAACCAACATGTTGTTGATAGTGTAAAACTGGATACTATTCTTTTTAAGTAAAACTTTGAGTTTAAGTTTTGTTAATAAAAAATTTATAATTAAGAGAAAAAATCTAATTAAAATTGATAAATATTTTACGTCATTTTCATGATAATTAAAAAAAAAAATTGTCGGTGGTGAGTTTTTCAACCTGCTAAGTCCCATCCTCATCGGGATGATATGGTGGAGTTTACTTACTATCCTTAACCAACCATGCCATGCCATTTATTCCACAGAATCGCACAGAATCAATGGTGAATTTATCTACGAAATATCATAATGTCAACTTCGAAGAAGAATTAGGATTCTATAATTCCAAGACATGGATCGGATATCCCTATACGTTTAATAATATAATTGCTATAGAACTTACTGTAACTAACGTATGATTTACTATTCACAGACATGATAAAGTAGCTTGTTCCACTTGTACCCTATGATTGACAAATTTTATCAATTAAGTTTTTAAGAAAATTAAAAGATATCCATACTTTTTTCCCCGATAGTTGATGATATATACGAATGTTTATGTCTACGTGAGATGTCTCTCAATTGTACCACTATAACAATATTCGAGAATTTAGTGTCAAAATAATGTATATATCTTAATTAAAAAATAAATAAATAAAAGGCGGAAGGAAATTAAGGAGATCTCGATTCCATTTAAAGGAAGTGTCTTTTATCTGAAGGATTTTCTGTCTTAATTTTTTTATTATTATTTTGGTGTTAGAATGTTTTTCTTGTATTTAAGAATATGATAATTAATAAGTCATTGTTGGACTGTTACTCGACTTGATCTTCTTGTATAAGATTTTGGATTTAAGACTTATAAATGAAAAAAATAAAATTATGTGTCAAGACTTTAATTTTAAAGAATTATTGGAAACTCATTGATGCAAACAAACAACGTAATAACAAAGTGAGTAACCCTGAAGGTTTCACCGTGATTCAGTTGGATAATGACTTCTAAATCTATATATGCTACTATACTTCATGAAATAAGATTTTCTTCATGGGGCAGTTAGAATGAAAAAGATTGTTATTTTCTTTTCATTGAGTGAGGTTGCAAAAAGAACATCAGCTCAAAAATGAAAAGTTAACAAAATAATATAATGACTAATGACTAGCTGATTAGATTCGTAGACGTTTCACTTTTTTCTAATAGACAAAACAATTTTTATTTTTTATGACAAAACATTCTTGCTATCAAATTGTTGTAGGCTCGAGGTCCAATCTGTAAAAAGGGTTATCATGACGCAAACGTTGGATCAACCTAAATCAACACAAAAGAATAAGATTAACAAGATTAGATCGTAACATGGAAATATAAACTGATATTAGGACCATCAAAATAGGTTAAATTTATTGACCAACTTGCTTAACTGTGTAATCAATTGTCCTAGACAAGCTTTCTGTTTTACTGATATATTTAAATTCATTGTTCTTCATTTATTTTATGTAGCTCGTTAAATGGATTGGAATAAGTCATCCTGTTTCTGTATTTATATATATATATATATATGAAAAGTATTTTTTATTTAAGTTGGTTAGAACTATGGTGAACAACAAATCTCTTAAAGAGTATTCCAGCAAGTACATATTCAACACTTGACTCAAGAGTCAAAACCACTCATTAAGTTAAAACAATTTCACAATATTTTGTCAAATTATTTAAAATTAAATATTTTGGTGCAGTTCATTTAATCTGTTAGTACGAGGTAAGCTGGGCTAATCAAAGTAGGATTCACCAATTAAAAGTATAAAAAAAAACTATAAAACCTTAACTAAACATATTCACATCCTATTTAACTCCATTCATGTAGTTATATTTCAGATCAATTATCACTAATCCACGATAAGGTTAAACATATGAAATGGGGGTCTTTCCTTCAGTAACTAACTGGAGAAATCCCTTATTCTAAGGTAATGTTTTGGGGCTTATTATTTCCTATCAGAAATGTCATATTTCCCATCAAGATTCTTTTACTTTCTGAACCTCATTTTTCGCTTCATGCACCCCATAGAAAACTTGGATGGACAAATATGTCCTTCCTTCCCCGTCTCCACCTCTTGCCACCAAAAATCTTCCATAGCCACCACCACCAAACCCATAGCACCAGTAGATTCACCACCCACGAACCACCGAAACATCATCGTGGCCAATGCCGTGCTGAGCCATCTCATTCTTATGCAACCAAATCCCAACCCAACCCCAACCATACATAATCGTGCCGTCATTCATCACCCTTAACCCAACCGCGACTAGATGTATCATCAGTTCATCACCCACATATGCATGTGCGACCACTCACTCATACTCAATTTTGGAAAAAAGTTATATTTTTTGGAATTGTGCTAACATAATTCCATTAAAGCATTACGGAAAGAATGTTGTTTTCCGGAGTGCTAACATAATTTTGGAAAAACATTTCTGGAATTTCTTAGATAGGTAGTAGTTGACAAAAAAAAAAAAAAAACGTTGACCAACAGAATAGAAAATATGTCAAACTCTTTTCACTCTTATTTTATGCCTAGGAGTTGTGATATTCCGTATGAACAGTTTGGTATGAAAGCCACACGAATGAATTTGCAACCAATCATTGGATGAGAAGAGAAAACACGAAATAGCTAAAAATATACCAGAAAGTAAATAAAAGTTAGTATTACGTCATTTTTGTAATATTCACATGGATAGAGTTCGTACAAAAATCATCAACTTCTTTTCATATTCATTCAATTGTTCGTTATCTTCGTCTAATTTTGTCTTTATTACTTTGATCATTTACACTCTGTTTGGAGGGAAATTGAGAGGAAGAAAGACGGGCAAAATTAAATCTCTTCCACTATTTATTTTGAGTAGAAATAAAGGAGAGGAATGACTTTTCGTGGGTTTCATATGATTTGACTTCCATCCAAAAATATCATGAAATAGGACTAAAATTTGCTCACAAGAAGGCAAAAGCAAAAGCAAAATGACATTCGTACTATTTGTGATGTTCTGCTCCTTCACCAAACAGGCCATTGCTCTACTTGAGTTGTGGAATATCAATATCAAAGCCTTTGTATTGTCGTTTTCATTCCTCCTTTGTATTGTCTACTTGAAATTGCTTGTCAAACAATTATGAGGTATTGTTCTAAAAATGTTTTTCCTATAGACATACCATCCTTGGCAACTACTTAACACTGTTTATCAACTATTTACACTTTAACCAGATAATACTGGTGCACGGCACAATGAGTCGGATATCAAAATTAGGATGCGGAACTTAATTGGAGATGATAAAACTCCATGAATTTTTCACATCGAAGATAATAAAAGTTATGATCCTGATAAGAAACATAGAACTACAATTTACCCCACCCCCCC
>PYAF01002750.1:1057388-1087335 GCA_007407185.1 Glycine tomentella
TTCTTTCATTAACTAAACATACCAAAGAAAAAAGTGCTATAACCTATAAGAAATGCAACCACCACTATTGTTCAATAAGAAAAAGTAATAAAAATAATGGATCTGTTAATTTTGTAACAAAATAAAAACTCTAGTGATTAGAAAAATATTTTGTATGTTTATTTTTAACTAATTTTATTCATATGCTTAAAATACAGATTTTGATAGAGCCCATATATAATCCTTTCACATGAAATTAAGAAGTCAGAATACATTGATGCAGATAGTGACTCAAAAAATGTTTACAACATATTAACAATTGATTTCATTTTTCTTGTATTTTATTTGGGAATCATTGAAGAAAGAAAAAACAATTAGAATGTAAAAATCGATTAACTTCTTAAAATCACTTAACCAAAACATAAGTTGAACTACACATCACCCTGCGCAATGCGCTGGGGTACACCTGTTTCTGGGCCTTTTACATACTGTTTAGTGTTTGCACACAACTTTCAGAGACCTTTTCTATTTTGCTTTATACAAGGTTGGGCTCCGTCAGTCTTTCCGTTTTTCCCATGGTATTTATTTGCTTTATACATAATCTACTTTCAGGCTTTTCCACCCTTTTTCACGAATTATGTTAAAAATCAATTGCAGTTTTCAACTACCTTACGGGGTGATTGTGGCAGAACAAAGTTTTAGGCACTAATTTTCCTGGTAATTTTGTCTCCATTCACGCAACATTTCTCCTATAAAAGCAAATTTGGGATAAGGAATCTACTAACATTGAATATTTTTATCAAATTCACTAATAAAATATAAGTAGATCAATCAATGTTTAACCATAAAAATAGTAATTTTCAAGACCACTGAAAATAGAATCCGGTAAACAACCTACAACTTTTGGATGACAACTGAGTTGGCTATACCAGCTTGTTCTATGGTCTGGTCCAGATCAGCGAGTTGTTTGGGAGGAAAACCCATTGACTGCAGTTGGTAACTTCTTACACCCCCAGGTCTTGATGCATCAATGAATGCTCGAACATCTCTGATTGTATGGTGGTGATTGAAGCGAGAAACCATGCGTGTGCCATCAGCCAACCTCAGCTGGATTGATGTCACTGAATGCGACTCATCGACAACTAAACCCATTGTTGGCAATGAGACAGTACTTGGTGAAGCACCAGTTGTTTGAATAGGTTCATCATTGCTGGAGCTGGTGCTACCTAAAGTTCTTCCAACACCCTGGAAGGCACGATGGTGTGGCTTCACTGGTTCCTGCATACATTTTGGCAAAAGGAAAAAGAAACGGTAAAAACCTTAAAATAGGATGATAGATAGATGCAAAAAACTAGAAAATAGACAAGGGAATACAGGGTAGTCTTCATCCCGCCTTGTGAGGTTGACATGGACAGCAGTCCTCCTATCTTCTGGCTCAAGTTCTTTGGGACATTCGGACTTCTTTATGCTCTATATTGAGGTAAACAAATGATTAGCATGCTCTATATTGGGACAGCTTTCACACGTTGCAGCGCTGAAAGCAGTAGTAACTTTAGTGTACTTGAAAGAGGTTATTTAAGCTTATTTTATGACATGAGCACTTGTATAAATATTTGAAAGAGCTTATAAAAATAGCTTGACATGTTCATGAACTTTTTTTTAAAAAAAAACTTGTAAGCTTATTTCAATAAGTTATTCAACATAGCTTATAAAAATAAGTTATTCAACTTATAAGAAAACAAGCTAGCCCTATTTTCTCTTTCATTCAATAAGCTTATAACGTATACATAAGTGCTTATTTGCTAAGCACTTAAATCCTATCTGGATAAACTTTTCAACAGACATTCATAGGAGAAGAAAATAAAAAAGGTAAAATGAATTAAGCTTCTCTAATAAGTTAAGATTAGCTCATGCCCAACAGCACAAGTCAAAATCGATTTTTGGAGAAGTTAAATGAGAGAAGTTCCATAAATAAACTTATGAATGAGGTTTTAAATTGCGGCTGTGGTTTCATCAATTTTCATGATATTGTGGAAAGTTGCAACAAATGATGTCACAATTGCGGCCACATACACTTCAAGAAACCTTGATGTTGCAGCCAAAATCACTATCACCAACCTCTTCTTAAAAACTTATGTATAACAAAAATTTAAAATTCTAATATTTCCTTTTTTATTTCCTTCTCCTATGAATCGGCTTATAGAAAAAATTTATGTAAACATATCCTTATTTAATAAACACACTTAATTAAACTATTTCCCCAAATGCACATACACCCTCCGAAGATAAACATAAGATATGGATAAAAGCCTACGAACAAGAGCTTTTGGAAGTAAAAGTAATGGCAAACTACCTCCAGAAAAGGTGAATTTTGCGGATCATCCAACCTCCGTAGAGGACCATCATTGACAGAGAACCCATTCCTCCAGAAAGTGACAGTGTGGGTAACTTCCTCTGCACGCTGAGGAGCAGCAGCAGATGGCAATCTCTCTCCAGAGAGCAACCTCGCCGTGCCACTAAAACTTGTCGACCTCGACGAGCTTCGAGGATTCTCCCGAGGTGCATCAACAGCAACCTGCCTCGCTTGATCAAAGATATCATCCACATTGTTGTTGTTGCTGTTTCCTCTGGTAGGATCTCGAACAAGCATCCCACTGCATGTAGCATGAAATATATAAACACATTACAACGAAAAAAGCCACATTGGATCTTTTTATCTCACAATCGTAGTCTTAGAATATGGATTTGGGCCTAACTCAACCGGTTGTCTCTCACTTGTATATTCTATTTTGGTCATATCACTAGTCAGATGTGAAATCTCTAGCATACCTCATTTACCAGGCTAGCCGCCGCAACTAAGGTGGGCCAGGGGTGATTGCAATTAAGGTGACTTTCCAACAATTAATATGATCAATTTACATGGATACCTCTTTTCGCCGCCGGTGTAGTACTCGTCGGGTTCGAAATCGGGATCGGAATCGGAATCATCATCGCGGGAGGAGCGTCTGAGATCTCCGAGGGTGCGAATTTTGCCTTGGCGGCTGGTGGAGGGTTTCTTGCCGAGAGACCTGCGGGATCGGAGCTCGTAGGGCGTGCGAGTCGGCGACGGAGACCTCGAAGGGTTGAAGTCCGGGGAGTGAGAATCGGAGGGAGGGGAAACGGAGTTGGGGTTTGGGTTTGCGGCGACAACGACGTCGTCGTTTTGAGGGATGAGAGGGTTGTTGGCGTTGTCGAGGAAAGTGGAAACGGCGGCGTCTAGGTCGAAATTGTGGCTCTCCAAAAAGAAAAGGGCTTCTTGTTTGGAAGAGGAAGTGATTTCGCAGAAGGAGTTCACCAAAGCTGCGTTACCATCGGGATTCTCTTTCTCTCCTTCCATCTTGTTTTTTCTTCTCTTCGCACACTTCACACTTCACAGTCTTTTACAATGTCCTACGTTGTATATATATATACACGCTACCTCACTTGCCACGCAATCATACATACGACGCCGTTTTCTACACTTTTCAGTTTTCGCTCTATTTCTTTTCTTCTACTCCCACAGGCCACAGCGGGTACCTTGCGTGGACTGTTGGGAACCCAAGTCATCTCTTATCATTCTTCATTAACGCAGCTTCCTTTTTTTTAAAAAAAAAATAAAATAAAATTATACAAAATAAAAATATCTTACCCATATCTGAAGTGACAGTATTTTTAAGAATGATTTATGAGGGATAACATGTTGAATGACTATCCTGTTGACTTATTCTTCAATGAATATGATATTAATCCTAAGAATTATTCACATCCCGAGGATAATAAAGTAGTCCTTCAAACAAAAATTTCTAAGAGTTATTTTGATATTTGATTTTCTTATTTATTTATTTATTTAAGTTTTAATCTATCATTTCCATCTTTATTTTTAATTTGAATTTCAATAATTTTTTTAAAGAAAATAGCAATAATTAAAAGAAATATTGTATCACATATAACTTTTTTTTATCATAAATTTTAAATAATTTATATATTTAAAACATTTATTTTTATAAATTTTAGTTATATAAAAACAAATGTTTTTTAGGACTAGTCTTCCCACTACGTGATTAATTAAGGGTCAAGTTTTTATTGAGTGATGTTTCTATATTTAATGTTTGACAATATTCTGAATAGCATTGTTTTAAAAAAATATTCGTGAAAAGTATTTTTTATTTTAATTTTCTTACAATTTTTGCTCTCATTTATTACAAGTAATTATTGTGAAAATATATTTGACTTTTGGTGTGTTTTTCGGTAATGTTTGTGAATTATGACCATATAATTTGACTTTTTCAATTATATGGGCTGAGACTTATCTAAGATGTCTCTTGAATTTAATTAAAGAAAGACCTCACCTTTTTACATTATAATTTTTTTAATTTAGAAAAACAAAATCTGAAAACTAAAATTAAAAAATAATTTAAGTCTTAAGATATTATAAAATATGATGTTTTCATATATTTTAATTGAAGGAAAGACTTTGCGTCTATAGAAGACTAATCATCCAACCACATGTCTGACACCGGTAATTTATCCTTATTAGTTACGTGTTGTATTTTACAATCATATATGGTATCCCTTAATTGGCTAACAAGATCAAACATAAGATAATAGATCGATATTACACATGGACCATAAGGAAGCCACTGAAGTAAAAGACAATTAATTCACATTATGTGAGACGGTAACATAGTTTCCAATGGCTATGTTTTGCTGAAATTTGAGCCAAAGGTGACTTCATGTCCTTCTTACTACATGTGACAGGAGCAAAAGAAAAAAAATCCTATCACATATACATTGTTTAAGGATTGTTTGGTATTTCCTCTTTTCAGTTTTCACAGCTCTAGAATAATGTTGAATTCCTTGATCTAGCAAAATCTGAAACAGAAACAACATGCATTATTTAAGTAGTAATGCTTACAAAATCCATAGAAGTGCACTGAACAGGTAAAACACACAAACACCAACCAAAAAGAAATGAACCTTTACCTTCAACCTAAGCTCAAGTTAGACAGTGTAACTGCATCTGAAGTGTACTAACCTATAAGGATTAATGACTTCATGACTATTTGAATGGTGCATATGTTGAGGTTGCAGCTGCATCTATTATCAAGGATATAGGTTGGCGAGCTTGGAGACAAGCACCTATATCAAATGGAAGCAACCTAGAACCATTAAAAAATAAGACTACCTACAGGAAGGATTGCTTCCTTACTATCATTTTCTTCTGGTTCAGTTTTTATCGTATTGGTTGTAACGGCTTCAAGGGATTCTTTAATTGGTTTTGTGGCAGCTTCATGAGCAGGAAGTGATGTGTATGATCTGCATGCACCATTTAATTGTAGACTTGGGATGATTAGGAAATCAAGATTGTGAGCCATACAGAAAAATATCTTTTTGATTATTGTTTGCCAAGATATTGGTAATAGAAATTTATCTAACAAAAAATTTAGCAACTTTAAGCATTGAATTGATAGAAATTTAGCAACAAACCTAAGAAAATTGCCATCACAGCTCATAACTTCATTTTGGCAATGTTGTCGATTAACAAGTTTTAATCTCTGGCGCACACTTAATGCGCCAGAAATGGGAGAAAGATCTACTAGTGAATTCCATCTTCCACTGGCAGGGTCCATAAATTGTCCAAAAGCTTGCTCTTTCTGGTAAAGAAGCTTTGTAATGGGACCTGTTGACTGTTACCCATCACAAATATCATGCAATTTTTTCCTTAAGTTTTGCATTTCATCATAGTGTTCACCAAATGAGCCAGATTGAAGCAACTCTGATGAAACTATCCTACATATACTAATGCACAACGTTAGACTAAATACTGGCATTCCAAATTCCACACTCAATGGCACCCATTCATATTTCTTTCTGAATAAAATTGGTCTGATTTTGTTCCATTAAATAATTTCAATAGTCTAATATAACCAACAGTCCACAATTTCATTTTGTTGGCCAAATTGGTCAATAAGGAATTCAACTTAGAATCTTCCTCTTCATTTAGTCCTAACTCTTTTCCTACAGAGGGAATTGATCCATCAGCATTCTTCAAGGGCAAAGGGATATCCAAAGTAATCAATTTTCCATATTCATTAAGATCACATCTACTAAGAGGCAGCACCAACACAGCTGAATGTTTAAGAAGTGAATTTAAGCACTGCAAGAGGATACTTCCCTTCACTAAATTTCCTTCAAGCTTCCTTCCTAACCCTCCTATTGTGGAACCATCCCAAGACCATATAAGGTCTTTCTCACAACCAGCCAATGGCGCAGGAAGCAAGCGCAGGCACTGTCCTTTCATCAGAACAACTGATAGAGGGCCACTACCTGCAGTTGAGTATAAAACCAATTTCATCCAAGGACTCGGAAGAATATGTGGGAGGATCAAAATGAACTGGACCTGCAGGTCTAGGAAGAATTGTTGAATGAGGAAGAGGCACTATGGACACAAGTATACCATAGTCGCGAAGAAACAAATGATTAAGATTTAAGAGTTGCTGGTGCACGAGAAGCCAAACTTTCATAGCGAAGAACGTCTACACGATATTTCATTTTCCTTTTTAGCATTCCTGTCTTAACATCTGAACTTTCAAATACTGCTAGTTTCTCATTACCATCAAATTTTGTGTGTGCCTTGTCAGCTTCGTGAATGTGATCACTGCTATCCTCGAAAGTAATGGAACGAGTTTCATCATCTATTCCACTAGAAACACGGTCGGTGTAAATAGAAGCCTCCACAAGCTTCTATGAATCAGAATTTATTAGATCCTCATTATTTATCACAGTTTCTAAAACACTACAATCTCCTGATTTATCAACCAAAGAACTTTCAGCTATCTCAGAACTTGGCCAATCATTACTTGAGGTAATCATACTCAGCTTATCAGAACTTCCCACTTCTTTTATGTTGGTAACTATTCAACCTGATTGTAGACACTCTAAGCACAACGTAGACTAAATAAATGGTTAGCAAATTCCTGTAATTCTCCCTCACATGTTGCACCCTCCAAGGTACTAAGATCCTTGCAAAGATCAGCAATGCTGCCATAACCCAATTACCCTGCTTCACAAAGTTTAACAGCATGTGATTTCAGGCCTGCAAAGTTTGGCAAGAAGTATAATTTAGTCAAACGCAAAAACCAATTTTGAGACACACAAGTCATAATACAAACAACAAAACCTTATCCCACTTCCCACTAGGTGAGATCGACTACATGGATCACACGATGTCATTTAGCACGGTAAAAATCAAAGTTTCAAAAATATTATTAACAACAAGTCGTAATGAGTAGTCAAAATTTTATTTTCTTCTTACTATTTGTAAAGAAATTTATCCAAGTTGCCTTTAAGAAGAATAATAACTACTAAAACAAATAAAACTATAGGAAATAATCTAAACTTGAAGAGGCTAAGAGTGAAGGGTATAAACCTGGTGAATCAGATCCCATAAGATACAGGGGCGAATCTAGAAAAAAAATTAAGGAGGGCACTAGTAGCGGGGATTCGGGGGCAACATCCCCGAAATTTTTTTTTTAAGAAAATTTAAAGGAACAAATCATTATAATAAGAGTGTGGGAAATGATATCATTCAAAAAAGAAAAAAATGACAAAATTAGCGTGTGACCAATGCTTAAAAATAATAAAAGTGTGGTCATTGAATTCATGAAAATTACAAACATACAAACCAACACTCACTCCTTTCTTATTTTTCATCTTTTTTATTATTCTTTTTTCATATTTTTCGTTTCCCCCTCGTGTAAATGTTTAAACTATTTTTTTTACTTTATTTTATTATTATAAAAAAATACCCAAAAAATAACATTTTTAAATATAGATCTATCTTTATTTAAGTAACCACTGAACTTCTTGAAAATTTAAGGAGGGGACAATGCCCCCCAACCTCCCACGTGCATCCGCCCATGATAAGATAGGATGTAATATTAGCATCAACTATGAAAGCAACACAAGTGTAGGAAGAACGAGGTCCATTGTTTCCTGAAGCTGAAACATCCCCATGTTGAATGGAGTCATTAGCGCAAAGAGTATTCTCATAATTTTGAATAGCAACAAAAGCATCTTCATCACTAGTTGTACTTGCAACAGGAGATGCAAGTATAGTTGAATCTCCAATAATAGATTCTGGATCAAGTACCTTTGTTGCCCATCCCAATCGACACACAAAAGCAGCAGCAGCTTGCAACTGTGACAAATCAGCTTGTACGATTGTTTCCAAGTCCCTAACTGTTACATTTTCATTTGAAACTACAAAAACTGCATACAACAACCTGAAAAAAATAGCTCTAGCATCAGGGTCAAACTATATAGAAATAAGCTATTTGAACAAAAATGCGGAAACACAAACTGAAACAACTACTTTACTCTTCAATAGGATCTTCATTAAGACTGCTCCCTATTGGAAACAAAACCTTCAAGTAGGGAAATTACAACACCACAAATATATTATACTTATTAATCAATATGCTTATTATTATTATTATTATATTTATTCTAATTTATATTTATTTTTTTAAAATTTTTATTATAATATTATGCTTGCAATAATGAAAAAAATAAAAAAATTAAATTATATTTTGAATAGAACGCTGATAAATTCGTCCCTAAATATATAGAACACTAATAAATTTATTCCTGAATGTGTTATTTATATTCTTTCGTCAACGGTAATGGTCATAAGTTAACATATAAATAACTTTTTTGCGCTTTTTTTACTTTCTAAGATAAAAATTAGAATTTTCATTTTTTAAGAATGAATTTGTCAACTTTTTAGACGAAAATGAATATTTATCCTATATTTTTTATAATTTTTAATAAATTTTAATTTGATTAATAATAAAAATGTATGTTTTTAGGACAATAAAAATATATATTTAAAGGAGCATACAAGAGAACGTGTGACTGACTTTTCTCTTATAAAAAATAAATAATTAAAATTCAAATATTAAAATTGGGCCACATACATCATCAGCTTTCTCTCACTAGGGCTAATTTCCTGTTACCAAATTCTCTCTTTTTAACTTCACTCTCTCTAATTTTCTTGCATTTTCTTCCACTCTCGTAGCATCTTCTCACTCTTATTCTCAATGTAAGTCCTTTCCACTTCCTCATTCCGTCAATTTCTTCACGCCCTAGCTCATGCACCACAATCCGTGAATTTATGAGTACAAATTTCACTGATGTTTTTCGTGGTATGGGTTTTGGATTAGGGTATTTGGGTATGCTTAAATCGCACCCTCCCACGTGTTTCGTTACTCGTTTTCGATAATGTTATTGATCGAGGTTGTGAAAGTTTGATTCTTTTGTAGATAGTTGGGGTTGGGTTTTTTCTAGATATGATTAAACAGATATTTGGTAAAATACCTCGCAAACCCTCAAAATCATCTCACAATAATTCAAACGGGGAAGGAGGGTTCAATGATGGTTTCTCACTGAACTCATCTTCTAATACCCTCTTGAAATCCAATTCAGTTTCTTCAAAATCTTCAAGTTCTGGTTCAGTTGGGTCTCGTTCTGGGAATGAGACTATTGCTCAACACTATTCAAACCAATCCAAGAAATTAGCTCCTACTACAGGTTCAGTAATGGCTTCTGCAGCTTATGAGGCTTTGCCTAGTTTCAGGGATGTTCCTAGCTCGGAGAAGCAGAATCTTTTTATTAGAAAGTTGAATTTGTGCTGTGTTGTGTTTGATTTCAACGATCCTGCCAAGCATCTCAAAGAGAAGGACGTGAAGCGGCAAACTCTACTTGAGCTTGTTGATTATGTTTCGTCTGTGAATTCGAAGTTCAACGAGTTTGCGATGCAGGAGATGACGAAGATGGTGGCAACCAATTTATTTCGCGCTCTGCCTTCTTCCAATCATGATGGAAGGTTGGCAGACATGGGTGAGCCTGACGAAGAGGAAACTGTTTTGGAACCAGCGTGGCCTCATCTGCAGATTGTCTATGAATTTCTCTTTAGATTTGTGGCTTCAACTGAGACGGATGCTAAGCTTGCTAAAAGATACATTGATCATTCGTTTGTGTTGAGGCTGCTTGACCTTTTTGACTCGGAAGACCAAAGAGAGAGGGATTACCTGAAGACTATCCTCCACCGCATATATGGGAAGTTCATGGTGCATCGGCCATTCATTAGAAAAGCTATCAACAATATCTTTTACAGGTTCATATTTGAGACAGAGAAACACAGTGGGATTGCAGAGTTGCTTGAAATATTGGGCAGCATAATAAATGGTTTTGCTTTGCCTTTGAAGGAAGAGCATAAGCTGTTTCTGGCCCGTGCATTGATCCCGCTTCACAAGCCCAAGTGTGTTGCACTTTATCATCAACAGCTTTCTTATTGCATTACTCAGTTTGTTGAAAAGGACGTCAAACTAGCTGATACTGTGGTAAGAGGCCTTTTGAAATATTGGCCGATAACTAATAGTGCAAAGGAGGTAATGTTCCTTAGTGAGTTGGAGGAAGTTTTAGAGGCAACTCAAGCAGCAGAATTTCAGCGATGTGTGATCCCACTATTTCGTCAAATTGGTAGATGCCTCAATAGCTTACACTTTCAGGTGCTTACAAAATTCCCCCATATCTATTTTTTCATTTGTGATATATTCTGTCTGCATTCATTTTATTAGCATTTACTAACACCTGTGACCACAGCTCTCTATCTCTATTTCTATGTTATTCATTTCCATTCCCACTTTGCTTGTCTTAGCTATCTTAGATGCTATCATTCTATTTCTCTAATATTTGATGATTACTTGTCGAAACTGCAATAAATTTAACAAATGTAAGCAGCTCAACCGTCAGATCAGAGCAATTGTATTGATACTAGAAAGCCAAACTATTTTACATTAGCATTACCTTTTTTTCATTGCCATTTCTTTTTCTTTTGAGTAAATTTCATAATCCACCTGAGGTTTTGTATAATTATACAAATCTCCCCTGTTTTTTTAACATTTACAGTAATTCCCTTTAGGAGAGCCTGAAGTGATATTTTTCAAACAATTAAGGGGGGGCCAGTGTATACTTTTAAATAACTTAAGGGGGTTAATGTAATGTATAAGGGGATGCAATGTATATTTTTAAATAACTAAGGGAGATTAGTGTAGGAGTAGAAAAAGGCAGGGGTGTTTGTGTAATTTCATGAAACTTCAGTGGTAGTTAGTGTTTTTACTCTTTTCTTTTTTTTTGGTGTTGGTGGTGTTCAGATGTGGCACTGCTGAACTTTTTTCATAAAGATGTTGTGACTCGACATTCCTTCTTCCTTTCATTATTATTTGGACATCTTATTTATGCCTTATGAAATAATAGTTTGAATCTCCCAAATTTTATGTCAATTCATAATTTCATTGATTATTCAATTTTGCTTGGAAGTTAGACTTGTGTTGCCAACGATATATTATATATGGTTTTCTTTTATGTTAAATCTTGAATTTGATATTTATTCATAATTTCATATGAAATGATTATTGGATTTTGCTTGAAAGTTGAACAACAAAATATTTTATATGGTTGTCTTTTATGTTAGAACTTGTATTTGTGACAACGAAAGATTTTGTAGATTTGTGTTGTGTTACAAGCTGCAGTTCTACAATACAACATACTTTAGTTTTATTATCTGGAATCAGTCTCAAAGAATTAGATTTGATGTTGACTTGATTTTGTTGGTAGGTAGCTGAACGAGCACTGTTTCTGTGGAACAATGATCATATTCGAAATTTGATCTTACAAAACAGCAAAGTGATACTGCCTATAATCTTTCCTGCTATGGAGAAAAATATACGGGACCATTGGAATCAAGCTGTTCAGAGCTTGACCATGAATGTTAGAAAAATATTCTCTGATGCTGACCAGGCACTTTTTGATGAATGCTTGAAGAGATTCCAAGAAGAAGAAAACAAGAATAGGGAGAAGCAAAAAAAGCGAGAATCCATATGGAAACAACTGGAAGATGTTGCTGCAGCTAATTCTGTAAGCAATGAGGCCATCCTTGTCTCAAGGTTTGTGTCCTCTGTTGCAATTGCTACCAGTGCGAATCAATTGGCAACTGCAGGTGGTTGAGAGCCATCAGAGATCCAAATTGTTTGTTCTGACCACATGATGAGGAACAAAGGTGAATGTGGTTGATGTGGATATCAGGCTGCTCCTTGTTTCTGGGCTTTTTGGAATCCATCATCTGTTCTGGAATCATGGGTTGTACTATGTATCATAAGGAATGTAGTTTATAATAGGCAGTGTTTATTTAGAAGTCTAGCCATTGAGATTATGCAGTGATACAAAAACAATCCTTTTCTTTTGCCATATTTATGTAATTTTAACATTAGTAAAATTTCTATTTCTTTTAGCTTTTTGCAGAAAAAGATCCCATTGGTCCCTCTGGCAGTTATTTGTTCTTCGCTGGCTGAACTGCTTGTCACAGTGGATCCAATTTTTTTTTTTTTTTTCCTTTCTAGAGGGGGGTCATTACACAGTTTGTGCTTTTCATTGGACCGTTTCTTATTTATTACTTAACCTTTGTGGGTTGGGTTCTTTGGGATCTATGTCTACTTTCCAATGAATACGTTTGCTCTTATAACGAGATATTTCTTTGCTCTTTACGTTTATAACGAGACGTTTCTTGTACTCATCTGCATTTTTTTTAATATTTTTATAGAAGTATGTAAAAAACAAATTGAATCTGTGTGCTTTACACTATGATGCACTTACTGCAGAGTTAAATGTTCCACTTTGGATTATGGACATTTGTCATTTTACATCCTGCTTGGAAGACGAAAATATGAAGTTGGTCGATATGAACTTATCGGGAAGTCTTGCCTTGCAGAGGCAGAACATGAAAAGGATACAACAGAAGCATTTAGGACTATTTCTTTTAAATGATGGCAAAGTATCACAAACATTCAAAAATATTGGTATATTTAGAACTGGAAAACTAGAACTTTTAGAAACATCTATTGCATAAAACATCCAAATAAGATGTGCATGTTACTTTTAAGTGGTTACCAAGCATCATCTTCTCATCAATGATCATCACCATATGCTCTGAAACTATAACGTTCTTGATATGGACCATTGAACCAGAGGTCAGCTTCAAACCACTTTGGGTACTGGACCAAGTCTCCAGCCAAAAATTGCATGAAACGCTCGCTTCCTTCAGGCACAACTCTCACTTCCCCTTCTTCTATGTACACCAGTTGGTCTACCTGCCAGTCCCAAGGCAACCTGCTTTTCCCAGTCTTCCACACTGACCATTTTGAAACTCCAAGCTCGGCTAGTCTCTCAGGAGGAACTTTTCTTTCCACCTTCACATTGTACAATTCCTCCAAGGATTTCTCTATCCTCATTGCTTTTATGCAACACCTTCCTTTAGAAGCATTAACTGACTTTCTGAAACCCCTGGAACCATTGTTGACAGGAGAATAGGTAATGGCTAATGTTGTCAACAAGCTTGCCATGCCTGTTAACAGTTTACAATAAATGAGCTTCACTTGCAAACTAGCACAAATCTGCAAGAAAGGTTCCAAGAAATTCAAAGACTTCCAATTTTAATGATGAGCAATGAATAAAAGATCCAACAGGAACCAACGAACACATTTCTCTCTTAAATTATCATGAGTAATCTCAGTTAATTTTTAACTGCAAAGGGTGAAAAACTGACACTATAACATAGCCTTCCGTTGATTCTGTAGTAGCACGTGTTGTTATGCTTCCCAATGTGGGTTTGTTTGCTTTATTTGTGTTGTGCTGTGTCTGTTTCCATCATATATGGCTATAAAAGGAAAAAAGTTTCCAACTTTTTTTTTTTTCTTGAAATTTTGAAGGGTGAGGCCTACCTTACCTAGTACCTACACACTTTGAAACCCACAACAATATGGAAATGGACCAGAAAAATGAATAACAATTGAAGTTCAGAAAATCATCAATGTTCACTTCCGGTTGTTTTAAGTCCTAATTGTCATTCACTCAGAGGAGATATCATACACTTAATGCACATAAAAAAAATCTTCAGTTTCCAAAGCATATCAATCAATTACAAATGTAAAAACACTAGTTTTCTAATTAGGGTTTGGTCAAGACCCATATTTCGTGAATGCGTTGGAAAGTGATTAACATACTTGATGAGCTCCGATGTTTTGACTTCTGAATTGAAATGAACACCAACTAAAGAGCAGAAAAAAAAAATGATCGAAGTTTTTATCGGTTCAAAAGAAGCGCAGGGTTGAAGACGCAGTTGGAAGTTTCGCTTCGTTTCAACCGTTAGACGATAAACCCTGTGAGAATCGATGAGGTTTATCCTCAAAGTTGAAACCTTCATTAAGTAGTAACAGTGGGGTGCCACTCTGTTGCCCACGCAACTATATGTATTTAATACGACCTACAAATATTTCATGAAAATATATGTTAACAAAAAGTATTAAAGAGTATATTATTAATATATTTTTTTCAAATATGATCATGCAAAACATATGAAATAGGAAGCAAGCAAATAAGAAAATAAAATAAAATAGAAATACCAATTTTTTATTATTATTTGTTCAAAAGAGGAAATATAAATGTCTTTTTTTTGTTGTGAAATAAAAAAAAAAACTTCTCCCCAATTGAAATGGAAGGAGGAAAATGAAAAATTCTCTCTTTTTTATTTTAATTTCTTAATAAGTAAATAAATTTTCATAAAACAAACAAAATATTGAAAATTAATAAGTTTTATATTAAAAATAAAATAAAAATATTATTGTTTTTAAAATTAATTAAAATTCTAATTAATCTAAAAAAGTTTATATAGATTATCTATTTCTTTTCACTATATCCTATTAATAATTTAATATTACTTCTCATATCATATCTAACAAAATATCTAGAGGAGTAACTTAGACATATCTAATCTAATTAAGTGAAAAATAAAAGAGAAATATAGGGAAGGAAAGGACACAGACAGTTTTGGTGGTTGAACGTGTTCACTTGTGGTGCGCAAATTTGTTGCCTTTTTCAATTATGATAATGATAATTGATAATTGATAAATCAAACAGAGAATAGAGAAAAAAACAGTTGCTTGCTTTACTTCGATTACTCTCTTTTTTATCTAAATTTTTTGAGCTTCATTTGTTATGTTATTGCTTCGGCTTCAACCCATTAATGGAATATCTCAGCTCTCGGTGGGGACTTCATTCCCACACAAGATATGTAGCCGAAGACCCCTCCTTTTGAGATCACAAGCTGTTCCCTCCAGAACCCAGGTACCAATTCTTCACTGTGTCATGCCACGTTGTGTTTTCTATGTAACTAGTCCAAATAAAGATGATGAGATTTTATTTTTAATTTAATTGTATTGCATGATAGTGTTAAGGTTTCTACACTAATTCAATCATGGATTACCATCAATCATAAAATTATTGACTTTTGTAATAATTAGTCATATTTAAGGTGTTTTCTAGTTTGTTGACACAAAAATATTTTTACACTAAAAGTGTACCAAAATTAAACTCATTCTTTTACTTTTATAGAGGATAATGGAGAGTGTTTCAGTGAGTGGAGAAGTTGGTGGTGCTGGTGGAGCATACTCATATGAAGCCTTGAAAAGATTAGACCAGCTATGGTCAAGCATATGCTCCTCTCAAGAAGGTTCATGTCATTCAATGATTCTTATACCCTTTAGGAAATGAGACTATTATATATTTTTGTGATCTTCTTATGTATACATTGCAGTTGTGCAAGAGCCTCAGCAAGTTGTCTCTACCATCCCAGGCTTGTTTGGCTCATCTGATCTTGCTGACAAAGCAGAGGGATCATACGATGTATTAGTGTGTGGAGGCACTCTGGGGATCTTCATTGCCACGGCCTTGTGTGTTAGGGGTCTTCGAGTTGCCATTGTGGAAAGAAATGTGCTAAAAGGGGTAATTTCAGTTTCATTGACTGAGATATCAGCATTCAATCCTACTCAGAAAAGAGTCGATAAATTCTTTGAAGGGTCGGATCAATTTTGAGTTGTGTGTGTTATTTTGATCATTAGAGAGAGCAAGAATGGAATATATCAACTAAGGAGCTTTCGGAACTTGTAGAAGTTGGAGTCCTGGAAGAAGATGACATTGAAAGAGCCACAGCAGTAAAATTCAATCCTGTAATTCCTGAACTTCTTCAGTTTAGTTTCCAATCTCTATGTAGCAAGAATCATCTCGATTAGGTATTTCTCCATAACTAATGTCTTCAAGTCACTTTGAACATACATCACATCATCCACATGCCTAAACACAGTAAGAGGTGGACAATGAGGTCTTGTTTGTTACAAAGAAATGACAAAATTCAGAGCACTGCAAGATGAAGTTATCTAACAACCAAGGGATATTATCAAACAGTGCAAAAAATTAGCATGTTATCTACTTAGTAACAGTAAATTTAGTTGTCAATCCCAAGAGAAAAGACCCAACAGTGTTTAAAGTTGTATAAAAACTTATAAAGGAGAAACTCATTCAAGCTTACAAGGTAGAGAAAAATGAAATACGTATACCCTGGCAGTCTTACTCTGACTTTTGTTACGGTTAGATAAATGTTTTATTATTAATATCCTCCATGAATATTAGTTCACGATACTTTCTTGTGTTATACATGTGTGTCTTTGAAGTAATTAAAGAATGCGATTTTTATATTACAATTACATACTTAAGATTGAATTATTTTCATCCTATTTCAATTCATTCATTTTTTTCTTCTGCTTAAAAATTAAGAATTTCTGAATTTTCATGTAAGTTTTGAGTTCTCACAACATGACCATTGCTTACATATTAAGAAGTATTAAGTTGAGTGCTTCAATGTAATTTCCAAACTGCTTGATTGTTTTTTGTTCCTCAAAGAACATTCAATCACCAATAGTTTGTTTCTCCTATAGGCAAAAAAGCTGTATCACAAATGGCATAACTATGTCTCAAATGTTTCCTTCAAGCCATGTCTTCTCTTGTAACCTCTCTGGATTTATGGCTCCTACTCTTCCCTTTAATTTATTTTTCACTAACTTCACTTTGGCAATTTCATGAACTATGCAGAACAGATGTGGATTTGAAAGGAAAGGGGATATCTGGGTCAACGACATACTTAATCTCGGTGTTTCGTCAGTCTCCTTCCCATAAACTAATTCGATATACCTGTAAAGAAATATAATAATTGTTTTCTTCTATTTCAATTATGAATGAATAATTTGATCTTTGTCCTTATCTAGTTAATATATTTCTTTTATTTTTTGTCTGGCTTGGCAATGAACAATATGCGGTCGCAGTTGCTTTAATTTAGTGCATGTTTGAATTATTTAATTTTTTGGAGAAAAATCACTTCTTTATTCAAAATCTTTCTAATTAATACTTCGATTATAATCTAAATCTATTTTAAATACAAAATGAGCTAATTTGATCACGTACTTAATAGTTGTATTTTGCGTAATTCCTTGAAGAGAGGACAGGAAATCTGCTGTAGCAAACTGGATATGGAATTACTAAGAAATGGGCAAGTAGATGAGAAAAAAACTTGAATTATTATGATGAATGCGTTTCCATTAGTACTATTGCGCACAATTTTGAATATTATCTGGACTTGGCTCTCAGAAACATGCATTTTGTTTTTACTATAGGCACGGAGTTTACAATTATGTAATTTGATTATAAAATTCATTATTCTGTTGAAAATCATAATCATTTTTGCTATTTGCAATTGTAGACCTGCAAAGCTTATAGAGATTGTAAAGACACGGTTTATCTCCCTTGGTGGAGTCATTTTTGAGGGGTGCGGCGTCTCCTGCATTAATGTATATGAGGATCTTGCAGTGAGTTTACCTTAACTTTTAGAACTAGTTATTCTAGTGCAAGGCTTTTTTTCTTCAAGTGGGGACATCAAACTCAAAAGTCATGTCACGTGATATGATTATTTTTTTTTTAAATTTGCACTCAGAAGTGGTAAAAGTGGTTATTTACAACTTCTAAGTTATGTTTCATTTTTGTTTTTATTTTTGTTTTGTTTTTTGTTTTTTTCTTATTTATGCAACTCGCTAATTTCAGTCGTTACTTCAATCGTTAACACTTTTTCGACATAATATTGTGGTCACAAACAAAAAAACAAAAAAATGAAACATAGCTTAAAAGTGATAAATGTGGTTATGACTTTAAAGTTGTAACCACTCTCACTACTTCTAAGTGCAAAGTTTTAAAAAAAAAATAAAAAAAAAGTCGTGTCATGTGGTACAGCTTCTTAATTTGAAGTCGTGTCACGTGACACAGCTTATCCCCAAACAATAATTTTTTTAAAACGTATCCCCACTTGGTAATTAAAAAAAAAAAGACCCCGGGTGAAAAAACCATCAAAAGTGTTAGTTTATTAAAGGGCATGCAGCCGATACAAAATTTTTATATGTTGAATTTCTGCATATATATTCGCATTTATAAACACCACCTAACTAGAGGTAAGCATCAAAGGGTTACATAAAGAAAGTTACTGTACCAGAAAAAAAAGTTGCACAGTAGATTGAGGTGCGACAGTGAAGCATGCAAACATATCATATATGAACCTAGCATTGAAATGGAAATTTTAAAGTACCATTTAACTATGGTACTGAAGAATGATAAGTTTATTTTATTTGATGATAAAGAAGCATGAATGCATGTATTTTTTTTCCAGGTTCTGAAACTTTCTGGGGACAAAATATTGTCATCACGTCTTATAATTGATGCCATGGGAAACTTCTCCCCTGTTGTAAAACAGGTCAGGAATATATTTTCATTCATTGTTGTATTCTTACAGATAGTTCATGATTTTCATCACGTGATCACTAGTATGTTTTCTCCTTTCATCATGTTATAACGTTATACAGGCTCTGGCTGTCATTTATATGTTCTCCTTTGTTTATCTTTGTAAGGGTGATTGTCTTCGAGTGAGACAACATAAAGGTCTTCTGTTGTGTGTTCTATCCTGCACGTGTAGGACACATTGACTAATATATGCAACATCATTTAATATCATGCAAATGCAAGTGATGCAATATCTGTTAAATAAGTAATTAGCCAACTAAATTCCTAAATGATTATGAGACTGCGAGGATAGGAAAATAATGGTCTCTTTCATCCAGTATTATTGATTGAATCATCACCAACCAGAATGAGACTGATTACTCCATTAAGAATATAAAGAAAGTTTCTATTCATTAAAGTTCTACATATGCTAACTTGATTTAATGAAAGATAGATAAGTACCTACTGAATATAAAAATTAAAACCTTTTCCTGAAGCTTCTTCCAAGTGTCATGTTCAATGATTTTACAGATAAGAGGTGGGAGGAAGCCTGATGGTGTTTGCCTTGTTGTTGGAACATGTGCACGTGGCTTTGAAACAAACTCCACTAGTGATGTCATATTCAGCAGTTCATCAATAAAGAAAGTTGGAGATTCAAAAGCACAATTATTTTGGGAGGTAACTTTTACTATATCAATAGAAACACAGATCCCCATCTCTATTTTTAAGAACTTTAACTGAAATCTTCACAGGCATTTCCAGCAGGCTCAGGTCCTTTGGACCGTACTACTTATATGTTCACTTATGTGGAACCTCAACCTGGATCCCCAAAATTGGAAGAATTATTAGAAGCGTACTGGGATTTGATGCCTGAATATCAGGCTTGTTTTCTTTACTTCATTGTGTTCTCTGATGGCTCTATTTTTTTATTTTTTCATTTTGGAGGACATTTTATCCTCCACTTGTCTGCTTCCTTTCTTTTCTCTAATAAAAATTATTTCTCTATGAAAAAACTAAGATTTGAAGTAAAAAGATCTTTTTATTCAATTTCCTGTTCTTAACAGCCAAACTAGAAGCTTTAAAATGGCAGTCTGTGTATGAATTATCAAGTCACAAAACTGTGTGTGATTACATTGGTGTTATGTACATCATATTATCCTTGTCTTTTATCTCTGTTTATTTAAAGAGTGTCTATGCAATCAGTTCTGTAATGATTATGCTAACTGATAAAGTTTTACACTCTTCAAATATTATTTTTTGAAGTCATATAAGTAACCAAAAGATCTATATTTGACGTGATGCATTCTTCTATACTGGTGTTCTACTGCTCTCAGCTTGACTGATGTCAATTTGCAACTTCGTTTAGGGTGTTTCACTTGACAATTTGGAGATACTGAGAGTTATTTATGGAATCTTTCCCACATATCGTGAGAGGTATTAATTTGGAATCTTTCCCACAATTTGTTTTCTCTGGCTGAAAGTTCTTGCTTCACTTAAGATTGACACCTGAAAGCAATACAGCCAGTCAGCCAGTAATTTGACCTTGAAGATTTGAATACTATAAGTTAAAACACATCATTCATTTAATTCCTTTGCCATTCAAGGTTCCTGTAAGAATTTGAACCATGTGTTGTGCATGGCAATTCACTGTGGAAGCTACTAAATAAGTTGAACTTCCTTATGCTTGTTTCATAATGTCTCACTTCGAAACTTTCAAATGTTTCTTTGGCTAACCTGTCACTGCCAGATGGCACTACTACATTAAGTGGAAATAAATGAACCATCCAACTTTTAATTGCACATCAGAAAATTATCTTTCAAATTGATGTGTTCTCTGTCTCTACCTAACATCTGCTATTTCCCAAGTTCGTTTTAAGTTTATTTCGTTTCCTCTTACTTATATCTTTTCCTATCATTTGTTTTAATATGACATTGTACAATGTTTGATGATATGGAGCACCTAACAGTCCGCTACCAGCTGCTTTTAGTAGAGTTTTACAGGTAAATTACGTTTTACACTACTGATGCCTCTATAAAATTAAGCCATCTATGATCTATCAACTAATATTAAAGTAATGAAGCTTCATTCTCTGTAGTTTGGTGATGCTAGTGGCATACAATCACCCGTTTCATTTGGTGGATTTGGAAGTTTGACCAGACACCTGGGGAGACTGTCAGCTGGTAAGCCTTTCAGTGAAATTTCAAACTTTTGATGTATACTTTTGAACTAGTTGAAGCAGATCTATTGCAATATTGTGGAACAGGAGGTTTTTTTATTTTTAGTTTCATAGTTTTTATTTATGTTTTATCTGAGACATGAAACTATGAATCTGTTAGTTTTTCTGAGTATTGAGTGAACTCCCCACTTCATTTTTCTTTACCTTGTCTTCTGTCTTCAGCTACATTGGAACAACCTATTTCAGTAAAATATTATGTGGCTGAAACAGATTTAGGAAGTTGTTCAAACAAGTCACAGCTAACAACAAAAAATAGGCACATTATTGAGATAATCTGATTCTTTTTTTTCCTTCCTTGTTCTCCCTTTATTATAATGAAGGAATACATGAAGCAATCAATGGTGATTATCTTGACTCATACAGCTTGTCACTGCTGAACCCTTACATGGTACTTTCCAACTTCTCTTAAGACTGTTTCAGCAACTGTAGATGAAACTAAATACCTGGCCAATATTGTGTATAATGCAGCCCAACTTGAGTGCTTCATGGTTGTTCCAAAGAGCAATGTCAGCAAAGAAACAGTCCAATGTTCCCGCAGATTTTATTAATGAACTTCTTTATACCAATTTTAGTTGTATGCAGGTAGTTTATTTCTCTCATGACTCAGATTATAATTTTATTCTTTCTTACTTACTGTTGCTTCTATTTTATCTATCACTTCTGCAGAGGCTTGGTGATCCAGTGCTCCGACCATTTCTACAGGTGGACTTCTTGTCCCGGTCTGAAACTCTGGATATGTTTTTTGCTTTGTATTTGTGAGATGTTCTTCCCAACATATTCATTTAATTAAGAACCAAACCAATATCAAATTTCAAACCTGGAACAATGACTATCCTGAGGAACTATCCATTTTTTATTGCAGGATGTTGTACAGTTTGGTCCACTTTCCAAGACATTGGGTCTGGTTATGTTAACAAATCCTAAAATACTCCCATCCATATTCAAACAGGTAATTCATGAGTTTAGCTATCAGTAACTTCTTATTTCCTTTTTTCATTTCAAGACTGTGCAAAGATGAATAAATACCTAAAAACTGAAAAAACATCTCTTCCTACATGTTTTTGCTGCTTTGACTGAGATAGCTCATAACATAATTTATATGTTCATCTCTTAGTTTCTTATGTCATTTAATTGGACAAACAAACATCTAACACCTAGTTGGAGGTCAATAACAATATACGGCATAAATAATTAGTGAAGCAACCTTTTCAATATAGGGAATTTAGCATTTTATCTTGTTCCAGGTCGGTATTCCTGTACTTCTTGATTGGTCCAGACATTTTCTGGGGCTTGGCTACTACACCTTTTTATCGACCTTTGGTGATCCTATTGTGAGGTAAAAGTCTTTACAAAGTCCTTCTAAACCACTTATTAGCTTCTTTACTTATTCAACAAGCATATAGGTCCAACTAACACACCCTTATATTCTATGCACATGTTCTATGTATTGCAAGGCCATTTTTAAATACATTACCATCCAAGACGAGTTTCCAGTGGAAGCGGTATCTCGAGGCTTGGAAATATGGAGCTGGTCTTGATTACAAGTTATAGTAACTACTTTTACATATAATTCAAACAAACCTACAAAATAGAGATGATGTGGTGGCATAATTGGTTTTTACCTCACATCCAATTTCTTGTGGTTCTTCTCAAGATTTACTCTTCATCTCATTCGTTCTTGATCTTCAATGGAAACGGGAAGTTTTGATTCATCTTTACCACTTCAACATTAAGTGAGGTGACATAAATGAAAAGTAGTTTTAAGTCCGAGATATATCATCTAAATTGTCCATAGGGTGCTCCAAAACGAAGCATGTAAAGAGAGCACCAAATCAAATTACTAAATATTAGGCTTGTAAGAAACGTCATATCTATACTTTCTAACTTATCATTTGCACCAATGTGTTTCCCATCCCCAATAAAATGAGATGTTTATAATACGTTTCATCAAAATCCTTAGTGAGCAGTATTTTAACACCACCAATTTTAAAAATAAACAGGCATTAGTCAATAAAAATTTTAAGTTTTACAACTTTCTATGAAAAGTGATTATGAACAGTAACTTTCTGTATTACGAGATGATGTGTCTACGTTTTTCCTCTATTTTTCCTCGATGAACAACATCAATAGCAGCATACAGCATTCCTTACAGCACTTAAATGGTGGATTATAACGACAATTACTTAATTTATCATTAATGTGTTTAGTAAATTCAGGAGTTTCTTTGATATAGGGTTCATTTTAAACTAAGTTTAAATAATGTTTTTTAAATAAAATAAGCATTTTTAGTTTGTTTGTTTAAATTATTTTTACTTTAAAAAATAATTTTTTTCAAGAAGTAAATTCTATCTGATTTCTAAAAAAAAAAAAAATTCTAAAAAAGTATTTTGTTCCCAATTATTTTTTTAAAGTTTAAACAAACTAACTGTCATCTCATCCTTATAACATCTTCAAGAAGCAATGCTTCCTCTATTTGTTTTATCTAAATTTATTAATTTATATGAAAATCAATTTTAGCTTCCTAAATTAATCTTAACTATTCTTTCATTTATATATAGTGTATAAATATTTAAATAAAAGTAAGAATATAATTAAAAAAAACAATAGTAATTGATATTGTCTTAAGCGAGTTATTTCTATCATGTGGCCAAAGTCATAATTTTGAATGCAAAATTGATTCTATTAAATTTTACTACCAAACATGTTAGAAATTGATCTCACGTTGCCAAAAGTCATCTTGTGACAACAGATCATGGTTTTCAGAACATTAGCAATATGTCTAGTCTGCTTGAAGAAGAAAAAAAGGAATTGTTGAATTAACCAAAACAACCATATTCCAATTTATTACTATCTTAATTATTGACATACACACTATTTTGCATTATTTTTACTCTCCTGCATGCTTCAACATATACGGCCACAAGAACCGCCAGAGACATACTCCATCCAAATTATCTATGTTTGGATGTCCATGTCACTATTTCCAAAGCAACTAAAGTAAAAGGAAAACAAATAAAATTGTAGATCTCAATCTGTTCTTTTTGCACCCCAAATTTTTGACAGCTCCTTTATGATAGTCTTCTGCTTAACATCGTCCCTTTCCATATGCCACTTTCTTGACATATTCTCAGCCTGCAAATCCAAGTTTTGAGTTAGGCTTATGAATTGAAATATTCAGAAGATTAAAGAAATACAGTTTAAAACTTGCCCATATCTTTAAGGGAACAAATTGCTCTTTGATATTCTCAAGTTGTGGCTCAATATAGTCTTTTCCCTTAGTTTTGATGTCACTCATCTGTTACAACAACAAAAATTTCCGATAAAGAAGTTAACAAACTAAAATGGACAATTTATTTGGCAATATAGAGATCTATTAATAAAACTGAAAAAACATAGAAGAAAAAACAGTATCGATATACAATACCAAAGGCTTATACGAGGAAGTTTTATGGTTCTAAATATGTCATTCAACATGATGAATAATTTATGAAGAATGGTGAATAAAAATGCAGCAAGTTAGGCATTCAAGTGGGTTACTTGACTAATTTAAAAGCATACACATGCATTAAGAAAGGGAGAGAAAAAATTGCATATAATTGGAATCACTTACATTCTGCAGCTCTAACTTGGAGGCCACCACACCAAATACCAATGCAGCACCACCAAATACAAATGCAGTGGCGACAGCAAACGCCTTTCCAACTACATAATTGGAAATCATAAGCAAAGAATTTTCCAAAAACCTATTTTTTTTTCTTAACTTCATTATTGGTATAATGCGCATAAAAAAATAAAATAAAGTCATAAACCAATATCTAATGAACTAAACAACCACCTGAACTTTATGTACAAGCAAATCAAGTATAAAAAAGTGAGGCTATTCCCAGGCTTCACTATCCCAAAATCGTAGGACATTAATGCATTGTCTTCATAGATATGGAATGTACAAACTAAAGCACAAAACGTTACATGTATCAACAGTACAACTTCTGGTGATAGTAACAGGACTATAGCAAGTGATATTGTGTGCTATTAATAACTAAGACCCCCATACGTTTCTCCTTGAGTTCATAAAGCCCAAAGCAGGTTTCTCAGGGTGTTAATTATAACTGCTAATGCCCCACTTTAGTTTTTCATATTCTAAATCATACTTAGTCCAAAAACAGAGAAAACGATGCCTATTTTGGTTTTATTTATTAACCCTATTACCATACACTCAACCCTAAACCTTTTTACACCAGAAAAGTAACTTCTGCCCAAACAGTATCCCATTACTTCATGCCCCATAAAAACAACATATATTGTATGACTTAAGTCCCTCTCCCTCCTCAATTTCTATATTCAAAATATAAAACACTCTAACCTCAATCTCAAACTAAAAGGACTGTCTTATTATAACCCTCCCAACAAATAACAAAACATAGCTTAAACAGCTTAAAGCTCTATACTTGAGGATTGCTCACTTAAACTTACCGATATTGCTAATTTAATATCACACACAACTACAAGTTTCTCTACTGTTACAGGGACCCTGTGAAGGTTTAACTCTAGCTCGTTTAGTTGATGAGAAACTTGAAAGTATCACAAGTTCCCTCCCTCAAATTAATTAATCCACACTCTACACCCGATAAAATAAGATTACCTAATCTCCCCCAACACCTTTCCCCTTTATACTACCGCATCAACTAAAATTGCTTGGACCAAGTTTCTTAGTAGCCAGACCTGATGCTGAATATATTGGTACTTCAACTTTGACATATTTGATCAAAGTTGAACAGAGTATCACATTCTATAGAGGGATCACAGGATGACCATAGATTATGGTGGGCCTTGTCTACACCCTCAGTTTTCCATAAACCATTGTCTGCAACAGATTCCACTATAAAGTCCACAGAGACAGGATGAGGTTATGTGAAAGATGAAGTACCAAACCTAATATACGTAAGTCTGTCAAGCAGATAGAGTCAACAATGTACATATTCATCAGTGAGAATTTGCATTAGAGATACCATCCATCTACAGTTAGAGGAAGTTAATGAGAAGAAAATGTACCATGTGCAAGCCCTTCACCTGCAGCTTTCAACTTCTCCGGGTTAACATGGGTGGCATATCTGTCTTGACGCGATTCATTAGCTGTTGAGGCTGAAACCGTGTTTGCTGCTTCAGGCAGTTGCCACCTGTGTAACCAAACCATTGTGCATAAACAATTGAACAAACAAAACCACCCATTATAAACATTAAAAAAGAAGATGAATCACAATCAGCTTCATTGCCCTAATAAATATCGAATTATAAAATTTAACAGAGTAAATAGCATACACTAACAGTGTAAAGGATTTTTACAATATCATCCCATCACAGGCCACCTTATTTGATAAGTTCGTTAATTTTTACCATAATTATAATCTTAAAAGTCACACCGACGATGATTTCTGATTAATTGAGAGTATACTAATAACACACAAAAATTAAACTCAATGTAAAAACAAAAAGTTGAAATTTAAATGGAAACATTATGCAAATGAAATTTGATTGATAAAGTGAAAAGAACTGGGAATTGAAATTGAAGAGTGATGAAGGAACCTTTTGGGGCCAAAGGTGACTTGGGGCAGGGAAAGGTAAGCACGCAGAGGATTGAGAACATCAGGGGATACAGAAGATTGGATTTTGGGGTCGGAATGAAGGACCCATTTGGAGGCAGAGAAGGAAAAAGAGGTGGCTTCATCATTTCGGAACACTTTGGAAGGAAGAGAGTGCCTTAGAACCTCGGGAAGTACATCCGCATGATCATATCCTTCGTGAAAGTTAACGTCGTTGTTGTTACTGTTGTTGTTGGTCTTAGGAAGAGGGTTTTTTTGGGCTAATTTTCCCACGGCTTGTTTGGATTCCTGGAAAAAGTACGCAGCTTCTTTCCCAGCTAGCCTTCCCACAAGAAAACTCATCTTCAAGATTACTCTGTCACTTTTGTACTTTGTACTTTCTTCCCACCGTTTCATTACATATTTATATGGCTCCCAAGCTATCTACTTTATTGAATTTAGTTGAAAACTGTCATTAATTACAAGAGTGGTTATATTTTTACAATAAAAAATTTCAAACATTCAATCAATAATTTTTTTTTATCTTTCTTTTTCTATCACGTTACATCAATTCAATATATCACTTATTTCTCATCTTTTCTCTCTCTTTCAAGTTATAAACAATTTAAGGAGGTTGAACAAATATTTTTCTAATTATAAATTTTCATATATTTGTTTTATCCATAATAATCAAATTCAGTAGCAACAACAGTTTATAACAACTCACATGCATTAGTCAAACAACTAAGTAAAAGGTAAATTATTGTTTAATTATCAACACTGATTAACACAAGTGATTAAAGATTGAAAATGAATTTTCACTTTTTTATGGATGAGTTGGAATCTCTCATTTTGTAGTTTAGGTCTATGTAGTAGTCCTTTAGGTGTATCTTTAATGATAATTTCAACATGTCATTAGTGTCCTCCTTGATAGAAGTATATTTTCATTTTATCATTTTTATTGAACGAATAACAAAGCTCATTCAATTTAAAATTATTAAATTTGTAATAATTATTTTAAATTTTATAGTAAGTTTTAATAAGTTAATAGATTAAAAAAACTCTATTTTAACACTTTTTTTTTATAAAAAATCACTTTTTAATAGATTAAAATAATTGTCAACTTATCCTACAAATAATAATAAGCATGCATTGAGCATAAAAATTTATATATTATAAATCAATTAAAAATATTTTATATCACTTTGAAATTGATTATTAATAAGTTAGTGATTATGATTGAATTTTTACACACAATCAATTTAAATATGTTTATTATTTATTATTAAGGGATTTAACTCAATTAGTTAGTTGAATAATGTATCTAAGTATTATAAATTTTATGATACTTCAATTTCTACAGATAAAAAATATATATTTATTATATAAAAAATATCAGTAATACGCTTTCTAACATTTCTAACACATGTTACTTTTTTTTAATGTCTAAATACATATTACTTAAAATTATTTAAAATTACAAAATTAGGAATAAGAGTTTAAAAAAGCAACTTCCTAATTTTTTTTAAAAAAATACTTATTTAAAGTAAAAATAATTTAGACAAACACACCAAAAAGCATAAAAAATTTTATTTTATTAAAAAATATTTTTTAAGAAAAAAAACTTAAAAACGAGTAACATACATGCATTAGAAATTTTATAAGAATTTTAAGAAGAAAAAAAACTTAAACAAAACCTAGAAATTTTTGCGAAATTCCATTAATTTTAACCTATAATGTGTTACTAGCCTAACCTTTCTCTAAAATATATCTTAACACATATCAAAACAATAACCTTGATTATTATATATGTTGTAATTCAGGAAGATCATCTTCAAAAGTGATACCGTGTAAATTGCTTTGTATAATAAAATATGTGCTTAATTTATTGTACAGTAGCATTGCTCTATTTTCAAACAGAAATGTTGACTATAACTCTATACGCAGACAGACCAGAGAGCACTAAAAAAGATTATCTTATTACTTGGGAAGCAAGAATTGTGCACATACCTATTGCTTGGAGATAAAGATCATGATGCTTGGAGAAAAAGTTTCAGTTTGACATGCTATGTATAACAAATGAAATAATTTTTATTTTTTTCATCTATATAAGAATTAAAGACACTATTAAATTTTTTTACAACAGTTTATTCTTTTCTACCTATTGAATAAGATCCCTTTGATAAATGAGATGGTCTTGATAGATTTTGGACAATCACCATAGACCAATTAACTTGATTTTCTTCGTTACAGCAATCCCCTAACGTCAGGTTTTTAACTTATAAACGCTACTATTTATTGCAGAACGAAAATAATGCTAATGTTATTATTCTATTTGATTTTTTCTTTTGTCTTTAATAGGTATTTCCATAGATTTATAATATATTCGTAAATGATTAAATCTTAGAAAATAATTATACTTGTTTTTCTCCAAAATATGAAGTAAATATGCTTTTAGTTATGAGATAAATTTTTTACATGGAAGGTAAGATTAAATTTATCTAAATTCAAACTCCTACTGCTATAAGTAAAACTTATATCCATTACAGTTTTTGACACTCTGTACGCAACAACAACACAAAAATGGCTATTGAGTAATGTTGATGATAGAGAGAAATTGTAAAGTTGACAGTACGTGCCAGTAATGCGCAACTTAATTCTGTTGCAGTCTGTGTGCAGGTGTTTGTGTGCGTGGAGATTGTAGACATAAATTATGGAATGAATAATTACCAAAAATAAAATTTATACTACAATGAATATGTGTCGGTGGTACCCAACTTAGTTTTATAGCCCATTTATTTTGTGACAATTTCAAATTTTATAGTAGGGTGTTTTTTTTTTTTAATTCCGAAACACTATAGGCTAGTCTATGTGACTCTCTTTGGATAATGAATGACTAACAATAGAGACTAACTTTACTGATATAATTCAATTTCAAGGACTACTATCACAACATCCCACAATTTCAATGACCAAAATGGTAGTTCCTTCTTAATTTATATAGATAATAGATGTGGTTGGTTTATCTAATCTAATAAGAGTTTATCTAATTGACTCAAAAAAAAATTAGATTAAATAATTTTATCTTTAAGATATTTGACTTATTATTAATTTTATTATCAATTTGATTATTACTATATTTAATGTAGCATATCCTTTCTCTTTCATGACACTAATGTGATTGAAATTACTTTTTTTATATTTTAATGTGATTGAAATATATAAAAAATTAGTTTTTCAATAACAATTTACTTTTATATTAGTTAATTACTTAACGTCTCATTATTTTTAGTTGTTAAAAATCTGAACTTAGCTCCTAACTTTTTAACCACTTAGAAATTGGTGTCTATATATTTCAATAAAATT
>PYAF01002750.1:1098181-1112033 GCA_007407185.1 Glycine tomentella
TAATAAATTAAAATAATATATTTTAACATACTTTTTAATCACCACTAAATTAAATATTTCACTTATATATTTATCCACACATCACATCACGTAATTCATATATATATATATATATAGTTATATTTATAAAGACAAATCTAATTATCTAAAAGAATAAAGAAAAACCTAATGTTAATTACGTGGAAAACAGAAGACCATATACTACATCAATAATTTACTAGTACCGTAGCAGACTATATTTGGTTGATATATATATATATATATATATATATATATATATATATATATAGTTGTATGGAAAATCTTATATATGATAAGATAGGTTGTACATTATTCATCTCTCTAGCTAGCTTGAAAGAAATTGCTTTCCAATTATTATCGATTAAAAATTAATACAACCCGGAGCCATATATAGTTCATGTCCTTTACAATTGTACAAACACATGCATGACCAAATTGAGGTACGTTGCCTCAACACTTAAGAGTTGGAAAACCATATACTTTTTCAATTAGCCCTTGCATGAGTGGATTACTTGCAGCTGCAAGCTGACCCCGATATATATCTGCAACAACGTAAGAGGGTCCCTACTGTTTGGGATGGGTTCACATGCACTTACCTCTATTTAGGAGGCGGAACAAACCAAACTGTGTTTCGAGGTAACTCGATTTAACATCAATGTTGTATTATACTAATATCTGCTGCTGAATAACATTTCGAACAATGCTTGCGCAAGCTAGTCATCAATATCCACAATATATATTTGGACAAATTAAAGAGAAAGAAAACTAATTAAAATTAAATATAAATTAGTGAAATTCAGAAAATATGATCAACTCTCATATGTCTAAGCAAGTAACGTTTCATGAATTTGAAAGATCATCACATGGGTTTATATATATATATATATATATATATATATATATATATATATATGTATAAACATAAGTATTTTGCACAACCATCTAAATTGCTTATACTAATTATTTTCGAATAAAGTATTTGTGTGTTTAAATTCTTTCTCAATAAATATTTCCTATTAATAAATTTGTGTGTTATTATTGTACAGGAAAATCATTGAGAGAGTTTGTTGGTTGAAAATGTGTATATATTGTTGGAGTAGTAGCAACGTTGGGTGTGGCATCAAGTCCACTAGACCTGCAAGGCATCTTTTACTTTGTGCGGTTGTTTGTGACTGTGATCAGAAGTCACTTGAGTGGTTTGTTGAATAAAGTTTACTTGTCTTTAATCTTTATGATTCCAAATTACAGATAAGTCAACCCACTCGGATTGAAGTGCTATAAGTTAAGGAGGAATTGCCATGAGTCTAGGCCTAATGCACTTTCACCTAAGCACCCCATTTCTAGTCCCCGATCTTCACTATTTTAACCTAAATGGTAGCCATTTACACGACCAAAAAAACTACAAAGAAGATTACAAACAATAGTTCTTGTGTGGTTAGGTAAGGTTTATCATATTGAATTAGTATAGTAAATTTGGTAATCTAAAAAAAATTAAATGAATTCATATTAGTTTGATTACATGGTTGATTTTATTTCTCTTGTAATACAAATAAAATCAATTATTTTTGGCTTGTTTCGTATATTTAACTATTTAAATTTAAATTAACTCACCACCTAAATAGTTATTTATTTTTAAACTTTCAAATTTATGTATTTATTATATAATTTTACAAGTATCTTAAGTTATGCTTACTATTTAAGTTTTTTTTATAACGCATGTTTTAAGTAGAAGGATTGATGAGATATATATAAAGTCATAGATTTGGAAAAGTTATATATTAATTAAAAAAATATCAATACTTGGAATTGATTTAATTATTTTCTGGAGATACTGAAGAATAAAAAAATATTTGATTTAGTGATATAAAACTTAAAATTCTATATAAGAAAAAAAGATGTAAAACAAACTTAAAATAATATATATAAATTTACTTTTTTTGTTTAATTTGGTATCAAAACCAAACTAATACAATTAAATATCACACGTATCATTATTAGCTTTTTATAATTTTGTGATTACTCTACTTAAGTTAATTTTGAAGTATTTATATAATTTTCATTTTCATTTTTTATTAAAATGTTAATAAAATAAATTACATATTTTCTAATGAAATAATAATATCAAATTATGGTGATACAAATCGAAGGAATTATAAGGTTTGCTTAATGATAAAAGAAGAAGAAAGGCATAGAGAAGTTGTGGACTTGATGATTTTGAATTTTTCACTAATAGAAAATTAACACCTAATAACTAACATTGACACGGATTAAAAAAAATGGTGATTCAAAATATATAAAGGACATAGACTTAAGCTTTAATTTGGGATTTCAAGTTTGGACCACATATAGCCCAACAAAAAGGAGGCACCCACTAGAAAAAGGTGCAACAGTGATGGGTAAAAAGGTGCAACTTAACTGCAGCTGTATAAACAGCTATGTAATGCTTCAGAGCAACTTTCCTTAATATGAGATAATAATAATTGCCGGCTTTCTTTTTTTGGACAGAATTATCGGCTTTCTTAATATATCATTACGAACAAGTATTCTCCTGACAAATTGTTTTCAAGGATGATGGATTGCATCAATCTATTGATCTGTAACCAACTCTCTAATGGTAACTAATGAATCAACAATTCCTTTAATGTGAAGAATATATTTAGAGATAGGCCAAGATTTCTTTTTATATATATTTTAGCTATGAAGGAAGTTGACACATTTTTGCTCCAATTTGGGAGTAGTAATACTACTTATATATATATAATCATGTTTAATTTTGTTCAAAAGAAGATTTTATTGCGGTGCAGCACCTTCTGACTTCTGTGCGCCATCCTCCAAAACTGAAAAGAAGATTTTAATTTGACAATAATATCTTGGCGCCACATTTTATTTTTGCTTTTCACATGCTTGGATTACTATAAGATTCATAATTACTAACCTAGCTAGTATGCCATGATTCAAAGAGAGACACGTAATACGAATACAGTAATATATGGAAGAAACAAAGTGGGTGGTCCAAATCAATGAGGAGCTCAATAGTGATGGTCCTACAGCACCTGAGAAGCAATGGGAGACGCATTCTATTTACAAAATTTCCTCACATGCATGTCACTGAGCTGAACAAAAAGGCCTACAAACCCCAAGTAGTGTCCTTTGGTCCTTACGATTATGGTCAAGAGCATTTGAAGGCCATGGAAGAGCACAAGCACCGAGCTCTTATCCATTTTCTCAAGAGGTGCAAAAAGCCTATTGAGCTCATCTTCCATTGCATGGATCAAGTGGTTGAAGAGTTGAGAGACTCGTACAGTCCGCTAGATCCAATTTGGATGCACGACACGCCGAGGTTCCTGCAACTGATGATTCTTGATGGCTGTTACATGTTGGAGATTTTGAGAGCAATGATAGTGTTCCGGGAGATTATGCTGACAATGATCCTGTCTATTATTGTAAACACGGGAAACTATATATCATGCATATATCAAACGTGACATACTTATGCTTGAGAATCAGCTACCCACGAGGGTTCTTCACACATTGATTGAGGTTGAAACTGACACAGCCCAGGTAATTCTCAAATTTCTTTTGCACGTTCAAGACATAAATTAATGTGGAAAAAGATTATATTGCAAACTCAATTTTATGACTTACCTATACTTAATTATACATTTTATCTATATATCAAACTAATGCAATCCAACTAGGTCTAATTGGCTCATGACTTGTTTTTTATAAGCAAAATGATGTACCAAGTTCATCACCCACCAAAATTTAGTTACAGTAACCAAATCAACCACAAACTCCACAACGAAAATACAACATACCCCCCCCCCCCCCCCCCCCCCCAAAAAAAAAAAAAAAAGATCAAACAATGATAGATCACACTAATTGGGTGATGATTGATTAGCATCATATATTTTTGTATGTGCACATAACCCCTCTCCCCCCACCCCACAAAAAAAAAGAAAAAGATAGATCACACTAATTTTGGGCGATGACTGAAGTGCATTGTTGAGACATTTTTTATTAGCATCTTATGTTTGTGTAAGTGTTGTTGGACATTTTCTATTAATGATATTTTGACAAAAAAAACAAAATCAATAATGTCTTTATTTTGGTTTATGATATGCATCCAGCATATGGTCATTTCCAAGCTTCTAAAAGCCCAAAAGCATTGATAAATAGCTTAGAATTGCACATAATCATGATAATTGTTGATGATTCCATGTCTTTCAAGTATTATGCTAATTGGAACCTTTTTCTAAGCAGGAAATAGCACAATCCAAGCATTTTGGGTAATTCTGGAGTGCCACGCCTCAAGCTTGAAGTCCTACGCCCCAGGCGTGGGTAGAGGCCTCTATAAGCATTTTTCTCTGCCAAGCCACGCCCCAAGCGTGGGATCCCACGCCCCAGGCGTGGGAAGGTGCCTCCAATTGCAATTTTGTCTGGAATGCCACGCCCCAGGCGTGGGACTCTGCGATTTGTGTTTTCCTGAAGCTTTTCAAGGGCAGTCTGGGCTTTTCACATGCTACTTCATAAATACCCTCTTCCTCAGTCTTCAAAGCAGGAATTTTGGAGGGAGAAGACACCATTCTAGGGCTTAGAAGCTTTGGGCACTCTTAGTTAGGGTTTGAGGTTGAAGACCAAGGTGGGGTTCCTCCTTCATCTTCTTCCTTCTTGCTTCAGCTAGAAATGTTTCTTTTTGTAACTCAACCACCCATTATGAGGTTTGGCTGAGCATTTATTGTGGTTAGGGCTAAAGCACTTAATGTAAATTTCTATTGGATGTATTGAATGCTATTGTTCATTTATTGCAAGTTATTTTATTACACTTTGTACTTCTCTTCCTTCTCTTCTCTAGACTTGATCAACTTAGTTAAGACCTTAGAGCTCAAGTTCACAATAGACATATTGGGACTTTAGTTTCAGACCTAAGTGTGATAACTTGCTAACATCACCTAGACATAGGGGTGGGTGCTTGCAACGTACTTGTTTATGTGTTTGCTTAATGCTTAACTTACTTAAGATCACTAAGAGATTAGGGTTGGATGGTAGGTTAAAGAACTAAGTGGAAGAGACATCAAAGCTTAGTTAATATTAGAAGAACACATTGGTTGAATAACTTGGATAATAGAACGTAGTATTCAATATCACTTCGTAGAGAGGCACATTGAGTGTGGGTTGCCCTAGCTACATTTTATTACACATTGTTATTTTCTCACTTGCTTGATATTAATTTCCGCTTGCTTTTAGTTTTAATTTCCTTCAATCAATTCACACACACATAACCACAACATTATTTCATTATTTGGTATCCAACTTATCGATCGAAATTATAGTTTATTTGGTCAAACAATCCTCGTTGGGAACGACAAATCCCTTTCTTTCACTTTATTACTTGTACGACCGGTATACTTGCCGTGAACGCAACAGTTTATATTTTAAAAAATCGTCACTCATTTTCGTATTAGCTTTCTAATAGTTTTTAAAAGATGTATGTGACAGGAAGATGAGTTGTTGAACAAGCGAATCCTGAAATTCTTGGCACCAGTATTCTTCTTTCCAACCCGAAGCTTTGGCAAGTGCAAGCACGTATTGGATGTGTTCAGAAAAAGCATGATTCAGCAAGGATCAACCATAATGGTAAGGACCAAAGGACACCACACTTGCGTGCTTAGGCTCCCAACCATCTACATGTTGTTGAACCTCGTTGCCTTCGAGCGTCTCCATATCGGAGCCGGCAACGAGGTAACCTCGTACGTGTTCTTCATAGGCACCGTCATCGATGATGGCGTGGACGTCACAATACTTCACTGAAGAGGGATGCTGATCAATGCTCTCGGGAGTGATAAAGGCGTGGCAAAACTGTTCAACTCGCTCACCAAAGATATCACCGTGGATAGCGATGGAGTGCTGGAAAAGGTGAAGGGGTGTATGAAAAACTACTGCAGGAAACGGTGGAACAAGTGGCGTGCTAATCTCATGCACACTTACTTTAGCAACCCTTGGGCTATTGTGTCTTTTGTTGCTGCCATCGTGCTTTTTGCTCTCACTTCCATTCAGACAGCATTTACTATTAAACAAGCTTAATCACACTGCCTCCTTAGGCTTCTCCACCAAGTTTTTCATCTTTATTTCTGTTTTCTTCATTCTCTGTTCCTTTCATTTGAGCTTCATTTTGTCATTGTGAATTGTGTAGATTTGTTTGTTATTCCCACTTACCCACCAGTTGGATTGCCTACTTGCCTAGTACCAACATGACTCATAATCAATTGGAATTCATTATCAATGTAAATTTCTACCTTAGTCCACTGATTCTTATTACCCACTTGCCTTATACCTACACGATTCAAAACCACTTTGCCTACTACCTATACGATTCATAATTAGTTGTAATATAATCATTACCAATCTTTATTTCTACCTTTATCCATTGATTCTTATTACCCACTTGCCTAGCACCAACATGATTCTTTGTTGTAAAGTTGCTATATCAATCTTCATTTATACCTCTGTCAAATGATTTGTATAATGCCTTTGAAAGTGTTTTAAGTGTTCAAACATATTTTGACCTTCTGAATTAATGCTCCAATTTCGTCAATCTTAATATCTTATAATGACAAGAAGAATTTTGTTCTTAGGATTCATCTTTCGAATCATGGACTTGTCTTATAACTCATGCATTGGTGAAGTTTGTCACATTTGTTCAAAGCAAGTGATGATATCAAACTAATCATGTAACCTTTTCTTTATGCTCTTTAATAATGAGATAAATCAATAAATATTAACATATATAATGTAATTGTTACATTATTTGTTGACGTTATTATTTGAAAGCAAAAACTAAAATAAAAATAAATAAATTTTACAATAATTAAAATAAAAGTAGGATATTTTATATAGGGATTATTTAAACCTTCTCTAAGATTAAGTTGCAAAATAAATTAAATAGAGTAATCATATTGTCCATTGATATTAAATTAATAAAATTATCTAATTATATCACGAATTATTAAAATAAATTGATAAAATATAATATACTAGACATCAAACAAATTTTTATCTTTTCCTGCGTCTTATTATACCTCTGATAAATGGACTTTATTGTAAATAATATCTTTGTGGCTTATGAACACGTGGATATTTTATTCTTGCTTTTGACATTCTTAGATTACTATAAGATTCAATGCTTAGCCTAGTATGTGGCAATGTGGCATGACTCGGAAAAGGTGGTGCTTCAGTAACTGATGAGAAGAGGCAGTGGGAGAAGCATTCCATTTACACGATACACCCACGTATCGCTGAGCTGAACAAAAAGGCCTACAAACCCCAAGTGGCCGGTGTCATTTGGTCCTTAACATCATGGTGAGGAGCATTTGAAGGTCATTCATTGGAGGAGCACAAGCACCAAGCTTTTATCCATTTTCTTAAGAGGTGCCAATGGCCCATCGAGGTGAGTGAGGGGAAACTGATCACATGCCATATATCACTTACATACAATGTAATTTTAGTACTCTTAATAAAATATTGTTAAATTTTTTTAGTTATATTTAAAAAATATTATCAAATTACGAATAAATATTATTAATATATTTTATGACATTTTATCAAATGTTATATATATATATATATATATTTATGTTATTAAAATTTAAAAAGATCACAAAAAGATTTTAATAAAGTGAATTATTCAAATATTTGATAAATGTTACAAAAATATATTAGGAATATTTTTTTTAATAATTTTATGATATTTTTTAAATATCGTCAAATTTTTAGTAACTTTTTTATTAAGTATTGATTATATATATATATATATATTAAATATCACGTAGTATCAAGCATGACATGCATGCTTCTGCTTGAGAATCACCTACCCACATTAAGGTTCTTTGAAGGAGTTGGAGATTATAGTTTACATCTAGCTAGCACAATCAGTCAGGTAATTGCCATTTTTTTTTAGTTTACATGTTTATTGACATAATTAATTAATATAGCGTGCTTGAATTTAGGCCTATTTACTTTGAGAATACATTTTCACTGTTTTCTACACAAATATTTGGAAATAGGAAATACATTTGAAAATAAGGTGAAAATTTTAAAATCAGCAATAAGCATTGTGTGGGTGTCCTGTATTAAAATATTTTCTTTTTAAATTTTATAATTTTCAATAAATTTTAATCAACTAATTAAAGAATATGTTGAAGAGAATGTGTGGGTTCATAAGACTCATCTTATCTAAAATCATGGGGCAGTCAAGTTTTATACAATAATTTGTACTACATGAATGACCAATTTCAATTTCATTATTATATTCAAAAGTCAAAATATGCACATGACAGGAAGATGAATTGAACAAGCAAATCCTCGAGTTCCTCGTTCCAATATCTTCCTTTCAAACCCCAAAAATTGAAAAGTGCATGCATGTGTTGTGTTGGATGTGTTAAGAGAAAACCTAATTCAGCAAAAACCACCGACGATCGGCCACGCGAGTTGGAAGCAAAAGCAATGACAAAAGAAACCAACAGCTTAAGTTGCCTCGTGGAGACGAAATCATGCGCTCCGCAACAGCTTTAAGTCAAAATATATATCTTTCAAGTTGATTTATATGCGTAAAATAATAATAAAGATATCGAATTTCTTAAATCCTTTACTTGATTTCTGAATTGAAGTTATTTGTTTTACGCGAGTTCTTTTTAATCATCTTTATCACATCTTTCAATGTTGATTTATGTGTGCATAATAATAATATTAATAATAAATATAGCCGTCCAATCTCTAACAATTGAGTTTTAATGGCTGGTGACAGTGTTGACTCTTGCACACATTCTTTTCTTCATTAAGAAGAGTACTCCGCGGGGGGTGAGAATCCAAGAAGAGATTTGGAAGGACGGAATGTTCAATAAAAATTATAATTTTGTTTGCGCACTAAATTGGTTAATATGGATAAAGGGAAGATTCCAATTAGACATCGACCTCTTTGAGGCCTATGATCGATCGTGAGTATTTTATGCTTGCTTTTCACGTGCATAACATTACTATAAGATTCAGAAATTAATACCTAGCTGCCTCTGTATGTCATGGTTCAAGAGAGACACCATAGAGGTATCAAAGCTATTACGCATACATGGAAGAAACGAAGTGGTTGGTCCAAATCAATGAGGAGCTCAAGAGTGATGGTACGTACTTCAGTACCTGAGAAGGAGTAATGGAAGATATATACATTCAAATGATAGGATAAGGTAAAGTTCCAAACATCTTCTCCCGTCTCATTTCTTTTATTATAGTTAAAATCATTATAAATTTTATCAAAACCTCCACTGTTATTATCAACATGATCATTTAGATCTCTTTTTAAGAAAATCTTCTGTATTCATTTGAGAACTTCTTCCAAGTCTTACCAAAATTAGTTATTTTTATTTGATTGTAGTTTAACTTGGAGTGTATACACACTAAATATATTTAAAATTAGATCTCCATTACAAGCTTAATCATCATAATCATATCGTCTTTTCTTTTGATGTCAACGACTTTATCTCTGAAACTTCTATCAATCATAATTCCAACTCCATTTCAATTCTTGGTTGTACTTGTATACCACAACTTGAAACCGATGCCCTCCACTTTCTTGTTTTTTTTCCAACCCACTTAGTTTCTTGTAAGCAAACAATATTCATTTTCCTTCTAATAAAAACATCTGTTAACTCTCTTGGTTTACCTGTTAATGTTTTTACGTTCTAGCTTCCCAATTTCATCCTAAACCCTTGGGTGGTGTTTGTCCCCTATGCTCATTTATCTGTGTGTTGGGACTCTTGCCTATTTGTCACTAAATCTTGGTGAAGACCTGACTTCTTAACTTTCGGCATGGACCCTAACTCATTTTTCGCTACACCTGAGATCCAATGTGTGTCACTATAAAAGATACGCCCTAACAAAATATCATAAAAGTTCATCACATAAAAATAATTGATATTTTATCACCGATTCGTAATCCTTCACGCCAACCCTCAACCAAGTCTTGTATGGATACACACATAAACCGAATTTTTCATCACCAAACAAAAGAAGCAAAATCAAATTTTTAGATGTGTCATATTAAAATATAAAAGGGGGGCTTAAATAAAGGACACACCATTGGGTTAGTTGATCCGAGAAGAAAGGCCGAGACTCTTCTAGATATTAAATAAATCTCCGACCAGCAACATTAAAAGGGCAAAAAAAACTGTGCACTCAATTCGACCGATTCACAAATTGCAACACCTTCTCGGCTTTTCCTAATCAGCACGAACACAGCACTAACACAGAGAGAGACATGGATTTTGAACTGAGAAGAGCGAGAGAGAAGCTAGAGAAAGAGCAGAGGGAGAGGAAGGAAAGAGCAAGATTGAAACTTCAGAAGGAAACGAAGGCCAAAGAAGAGGCTCAGAAGCAAAAGGAAGCCATCGAAGCTGTTCAAAGATCTCGTCGTATTGATGCCGCACAAGCTCAACTCAAGGTAATATCTCGTTATTATGATCAATTTCTCTGTATTGAAATTTGTTGAGGATATGAGATGTACAATTTTGGTTGTTCCTTGAATATATTAACTTTGAAGAAACGCCTGTATGGTTCTTGAAGTTTATGACTAGTGTTACACCCCCTTTTGCCATCTCCAACTTTTTTTTTTTTTTTATCTTTTTGCTTTTTGGCTGTTCAGTATGTTCTGTCTACCTTTTGCAACGATCAGACCATGTAAATTGTCAGATCATGTCCTGTTATTGTTATGATTATCCACTCAGCAAACTTATTCTTCAGTTTGTAAGTAAAATTTTCCCCTTTTCGTGATTTTTGATGTCTCTGCAGCAGCACCATTGGTTTTATGTTCCCTTACTGCCTTTGCACCCATTTTAACTGTGAATCACTTTTTGACCCTTTACATTATATGGTTGTTTGGAACGTTTTCTTTATCTTGTATAAAACGTGATTCAGCAACTGTATTCATTGGGAAGTTTTAATTCTGGACTATTGGAAATGGACCATACTGGATTCGTCTATGCCTCTTACTATTTACCAGAGGAAGCACCTAAATAGGGTTGTGATGTGGTATTGTGGTTTGATGGTCGAGTCTTCAAAGTTGTGTATTAAGAAATAGCTAGTTGGTACCAAGCAACCTTTTCCACTCAAAAGCTTGAGCTGTGAGGTGATGGCCTAGAAAGAGTTTAGTCTCTAATAACCCTTTGAGGTTGAAGTAAGGCATAGGATAGGTCCATCGTATCTTGTGCTTGAATGTAATTTGGCTGGAAAAATGGGGCATTATATTATCAAGCATGGAACTCTTAATCAGTTTGTCAAAGAGTATTCAATACTATGTTGATTAACCATCACCAAAAAGATTATAGCTATCAAGTACATGAACATGAATGGTTTATAATCTGTAACAATCAGTTGCAAGGTTACCAAGCAACAACCAGTTGGTGTGATGTTTATTTTAAATCCTTAAATGATATTGAAACTTAGTCTTGTAATATTTAATCCCACCAGTGGTGAAAATAAACTTGCTAATCTTCATATAACAAATGTTTACCATACCTTCCACCACAAAATTTGTGGCTGCAAACAATTCCTTTTTTGTCTATATTCCTGATGTGAAAAATACTAAATGATTTCCTTCATTTTCCTTGCTCAATTCAGGCTGACCAACAGATGCAAGAAAACCTACTTGCCGGCAGAGGAATAGTGTTTTACCGACTACTAGCGGCTTTTTTTTATGAAGGCGGTGGAGATAAGATCAAGCTACCTCCTTCTTGCTTTGCAGAACTGTCTGAGCAGGGTACTTTTGATAAGGGACAGGGACCATTATACTTTCAGTTGTCGTTAGTTCATGAAGAAAGCACTTCAAGCATCCAAACTACAGATAAAGAGAAACAGGGGAGGACCACCCATTCAGGAGTTTTAGAATTCACTGCTGATGAAGGTTCAGTGGGTCTTCCTCCTCATGTATGGAATAATTTGTTTTCTGAAGGCACTCCAAAACCTCCCTTAGTTGAAGTTCGTTATGTTTGGCTTCCAAAAGGGACATATGCAAAACTTCAACCTGAAAGAGTAGGATTTTCTGACTTGCCCAATCATAAGGCTATCCTCGAAACATGTCTTCGGCAGCATGCTACTCTTTCTCAAGGTGACATTTTAACTGTAAACTATGGAGAACTTGCTTACAAATTAAGGGTCCTTGAGTTAAAACCTTCTTCAAGTGTATCTGTTTTAGAAACGGATATTGAAGTTGACATAGTTGATCCTGATACATCTTCAGAAAAGACAGATGGGCATGTTTTAATGCCACTTGTATTCGGAATGTCACAAATTGGAACAGTAGAGGAAGGAAAGTTTGTCTATTACAAATTTTCCGTAGACAATGTCATTTGGGAGAAACTCTCTTCTGATAATTCTTGTGTTGAGATAAAATTAGAATCAGAGACAGATGGGGGGGACACCGATCTTTTCATCTCCAGACATCCTCGCATATTTCCTACACGACACCAGCATGAGTGGTCTTCTCATGATATTGGCTCAAAGACTTTGATTCTCACCTCTAAAGATAAAAACATGGGTGCAGGGACTTACAGCATTGGTGTATATGGCTTCAAGGGAATTACTGACTATAAAATATCAGTCGTGGTCCAGGATAATTTCAACCGAAATGTTGGTCAGCAAGCATCATCTTCCATGTCATCTATGGAACTGGATACTGAACAATGTAGGAACTGCAAGCATTATATACCCAGTAGGACTATTGCACTACATGAAGCTTACTGTAGCAGGCACAATGTTGTCTGTCAGCGTGCAGGCTGTGGAGTGGTTCTTAGGATTGAGGAGTCCAAGAACCACATTCACTGTGACCGATGTGGTCAGGCTTTCCAGCAGGCAGAATTGGAAAAGCACATGAAAGTTTTTCACGAGCCACTTCACTGCCCTTGTGGAATAATCCTCGAGAAAGAGCAAATGGTGAGTTTCATGTCTCCTGCCCTTTCTTGCTAGTTTTGTGTGCGCGTGTGTTTCTTTTGGTTTTGGCTTTTCTAATTCTTCTTTCTGTCAATCTATATGCGATTATTGTGATACATTATTTTTCTATGTTCTGTGGATGCCATGATGCCTGTCCAAATTTATTGCCGAGATAAGTTAGTTTAAATAGGTTGTCAGCATCGCGATTCTACGTAGACTCGTGGAGACCTCGTAGAATCGTAAGAGTCTACTTTAGAAAAAAAAAAAGTAAATTACCTATATATATAAATATGAAACAATGACATAACTAATTTTGTCAAATTAAATGAGTGCAATTATAAATAAGGAATACTAAAAAATTCAAAATAACAATTAAAGTGTTCAAGTTGATAACACAAGTAAAGTGTATTAATAAAAAAAGAGTGTAAATAGAAATTACTTAAATTAAAACAAAAGTCCAGTTTTTAATATAAAAAAAATGAGTCGAAAGGTGTATGATAAGCAAAAAGGGGTGCAGAAAGCAAATATGTTATGAATCTGGCCGCCAAATATGAAAAAATTGCTATTTGAAATGACGTCGTTTCTAAATTCAGTAGACTCACGAATACATAGCAGAATCGTGAATCTACTCAGAATCGAGCTATTCTACTCAGAATCAAGCGATTCTACGTAGAAAACGAGTTTACGTTCGATTTAACTCACAGAGGGGTAGTAGACTCGTAAAATCGGACGATTCTACGATTTAAATCGAGAGTTTGATAACCATGCAGTTTAATTTAGAGAATTGATGGCAGAAGCCTTCATCTTATATTTAAATTTGAATTTGAAAAAATGTTAAGAGGCAATGAATAATTATGCT
>PYAF01002750.1:1122222-1149204 GCA_007407185.1 Glycine tomentella
CCTCTATAGTTTGAACAATTTTGAATATCTCCCTTGTTTTTGTAAATAGGCACAAGCATACTTTTCCTCCAAGCATCAGGCATCTTGTTTGTTTGAAGAATCCTATTAAAAAGATTGGTTAACCATTTTATTGCCACATCTCCCAAGCCCCTCCACACTTCAATAGGGACGTCATCAGGTCCCAACGCTTTATTATTCTGCATCCTCTTTAAAGCCTCTTTAACCTCATATGTATTAATTCTGCGCACAAATCTTCTATTCAGATCATCAGAAACGTCCTCCAATTCCACCTCACTCTTGTCACCATTCCCATTAAAAAGATTGTTAAAGTAGTGTAACCATCTTTCACTTACATCTTCATCCCTTACCAACAGTTTTTTATTTTCATCCTTGATACATCTAACTTGGGTGAGATCTTTACTCTTCTTATCCCTCATCTTTGCAAGTTTATAAATACCTTTTTCCCCATCTTTGCTTCCAAGATTTTTATATAAATCATCAAAAACTTTTCCTCTAGCTTCTCGCACTGCTTTCTTTACATCTTTTCTCGCTACTCTAAACTTTTGCAAATTCTCCTCGTTAGGACATTTATGCAAAGATCTAAAGCATTCCTTCTTCTGTTTAATAGCTTCTTGCACCTCTTCATTCCACCACCATGTTTCCTTTGTAAGAACTTTATTTCCTTTGCTTTCACCTAACACCCTCCTTCCCACATTATGAACACATACAACCATCTTATTCCAAATTTCATTAGCTTCTCCAATAAACTTCCACGGTCCTTTACGCAACATAAAAAAAAATTATTACCTGTCTTTGACAAGATCAAGAATAGAAAAGTGACAACTTAAATGAAAAAAGTAATAACATATAAAGTTTAAGAAATTAACTTGATCGTAGATTAAATTAGAATTAATTTAGTCATCAAATCATTGGAGAACTAAAATAGTGATGAAGAATTTTTTTTAAGAGATTGATTTGACAAATAATTTTTTTAAATATATTTTTGATCTTTATAATTTAGTGTTTTATGCATTTAGTTTTTGTAAAAAATTATTTTTAATCCTTCCAAATTTTCTTTGTTTTATTTTAGATAATATTTTTTTCACCGGCACTATTTCAAGTATTTTATGGACTGAAAACAAAACAAATATAATTTGTAAGTATTAAAAATAAATAAAAAATAATTTTGTAAGGATGAAAAGAAAAAAACAATAAATTGGAAGGATAAAAAATTAATGTAATAAAATGTATAATTTTGAATAAATAAAATTAAATATTTCTCTTTGTATAAATAATTTAGTTCGTTAAGAGGAATTTTCATTTGTTTTAGTCCCCTAAATTAAAAGAAACTAAAAGTAAAGACAAAAAAGAGAGTTAAGAGAATAAATAAAATGATCGAATTGGATTATAATAAGCATGTTGTGGATAGCTTAAATGGTTCTAACAAAAGCACTATTAAATTCGATCTCCTTTTGGATATTTGTAGACTAGAGCTTAGATATATTCAAAATATCACAGTATACGTGTTTCATCCGAAAGAGACTATAATAAACCAAAAACACTATAAATGGAGTAAAAAAAATTACATTCAGAGGAAACTATAATTAATTTAAACATTGTCACGATAATCAATTAGTAGCAAAATTATAAATGTTTAGAATTTTTAATTGTTGGCAATATAAAAATATTATCTAAGTAACAAAATTATTTTGATAATGATTTACAAATATATTATTTTGAAAGACTTTGAAGAATCGTAGGCTATAAATAGAAGTTTGTGAATTGAATTGAGTGTATCCAAAAATCGTCTCTAGTTATGTTGTTTAGTTGAAAGGATGAATATGAATAAGAATGTTTGGTGGCTTCTACTCCCATACTTTATCTTCCTTCTTCTTCTTCTTTTTCTTCCTTCTTCTTCCTCTTTCTGCAACCACCTTGACACCTCTGCCTTGCTACAACTCAAATACGCACTCAACACACCTTCCAAAACAGAATCTTGGAACAACGGAACAGATTGTTGTGAGTGGAATGGGGTCACGTGCGACATCATCTCAGGCCACGTGATTGGTCTTGACCTTAGCTGCAGTAATCTTGAAGGTCAACTCCATCCCAACAGCACCATCTTCAGCCTAAGACACCTTCAACGACTCAACCTATCCTATAATTATTTTTTTGGTAACATTCCTTCCACAATCTCTCACTTGTCCAAATTAGTGTCACTTAATCTAGGTAACTTCGACTTGATAGATGATGATGATCCCAACTACCCGAGAATGAGAATTGATCCATACACTTGGAGCAAACTCATTCAAAACGCAACTAATTTAAGAGTGCTTAATTTAGATGGCGTGGACATGTCTTGTATCGGAGAGAGCTCTTTGTCATTGCTAACCAATCTCTCTTCCTCTTTGATCTCCCTTAGTCTTAGATACACAAAATTGCAAGGGAATCTGTCGAGTGACATCCTCTGTTTACCCCATCTTCAACATCTAGCTTTGTATGAAAATAAAGACCTCGGAGGTGAACTTCCAAAGTCCAACTGGAGTACTCAACTAAGCTACTTGGATCTCTGTGGTACTGCTTTCTCGGGAAACATTCCCGATTCCATTGGCCATTTGAAGTCTCTTTACAGACTATATCTGTGGCGTTGCAATTTTGATGGACTGCTTCCCTCATCACTGTTTAATCTACCTCAACTCTCCCTTTTAGATTTAAGAGAGAATAAATTAGAGGGACCAGTTCCAAGGGAAATCAATAAACTTTCAAAATTGCAGTATCTATTTTTGTCTGATAACAAGTTAAATGGAACAATTCCACCTTGGTGTTATTCTTTGCCTTCCTTGTTAAAGTTGGATCTTAGCGACAACCAACTCACGGGGTCAATTGGCGAATTCTCAGCTTATTCTTTGGTACGCTTGTCACTCTCTAATAACAACCTGCAAGGTAATTTGAGTGGTCATCTGGACTTTCATCATTTTTCAAAGTTAAAAAATCTATCTAGCCTCGATCTTTCTCACAATAGTTTTCTCTCTATTAACTTTGATAGTACCGCTGACTACATCTTACCCAACCTTCAAGAATTATATTTGTCTTCCTGTAATATTAATACTTTCCCTAAATTCTTAGCACCACTTCAAAATCTGTTCTTACTAGATCTTTCTCATAACAACATTCGTGGAAGCATTCCCCCGTGGTTTCATGAGAAGCTCTTGCACTCCTGGAATAACATTAGTTATATTGACCTCAGTTTCAACAAGTTGCAAGGAGATCTCCCACTTCCACCCAATGCCATTCGATACTTTTCAGTCTCAAATAATGAGCTGACCGGGAACATTCCTTCAGCAATGTGCAATGCAAGCTCCCTCTATATACTCAACTTGGCTCATAACAACTTGACAGGCCCCATTCCACAATGTCTGGGAACATTTCCTTTTCTTTGGGTATTGGATTTGCAAAAGAACAGCCTTTACGGCAACATACCTGGGAACTTTTCTGAGGGAAATGAACTGGAGACTATAAAGTTGAATGGCAACCAATTGGATGGACCATTACCAATGTCTTTGACCCTCTGCACATTTCTGGAAGTTTTGGACCTGGCAGCCAATAACATAGAGGATACATTTCCGCATTGGCTAGAAAGCCTCCAGCACTTACAGGTATTCAGTTTGCGATCAAATAAGTTTCATGGTGTCATCACTTGTTTCGGTGCCAAGCATCCATTTCCCAGGCTGAGAATTTTTGATGTCTCAAATAACAATTTTAGTGGGCCCTTGCCAGCATCATACATCAAGAACTTTCAAGGAATGGTGAGTGTGAATGACAACCAAACTGGTTTGACATATATGGGTAACAACAAATTATATAATGATTCAGTAGTGGTTGTAATGAAAGGTCAATACATGGAGCTCAAGAGGATATTAACTATCTTCACAACCATTGATTTATCAAATAATATGTTTGAAGGAGAACTTCCGAAAGTCATGGGAGAATTGCATTCTCTCAAAGGGCTTAACCTTTCGCACAATGCAATCACTGGTACCATTCCACGGTCCTTTGGTTATTTAAGAAATATGGAATGGTTGGACCTCTCATGGAACCAGTTGAAAGGAGAGATTCCTGTGGCTTTGGTCAATTTGAATTTTCTGGCTGTGTTGAACCTTTCGCAAAACCAGTTTGAGGGTATGATACCTACAGGTGGACAGTTTAACACATTTGGAAATGATTCCTATGCTGGAAATCCAATGCTATGTGGAATCCCTTTGTCAAAATCCTGCAATAAGAATGAAGATTGGCCACCACATTCAACATTTCACCATGAAGAATCAGGATTTGGCTGGAAAGCTGTAACAGTGGGATATGCATGTGGGTTGCTATTTGGAATGCTTTTGGGATACAATGTTTTCATGACTGGGAAACCACAATGGCTCGCGAGACTTGTTGAAGGTCTGCTTAATTAATGAAGAGTGAAAATGACAAATCATAGGGGAAGGAAATAGTTTATCCATAGTTTAATATGGTTCTTTGTTGTGTTGCTGTATGTTTTATGTAATTTTAACTTCTGTCCTTTGTGTAACAAATCTCATCTCTCTTGAGTGATGTATTTCAAGTTATTTACAAATAAGAAAAAATTGTGATGATCGTAAATATCAAAATGAGTGGTCTTCACATGTGATGTTATTAGCTCAAAAACTTTGATTCTAATCTCCAAAGATAAAAACTTACTAGCCAATAGCCACCACTTGTATGTCAAGCATGCCATAGTACTAGCTAAGATTAAAACTGAACTTTTAATTTAAAATTTGGTTTCCCCTAACCCCATTACATACTTTCTCCAAACAACTATCCCTAACCAACTCAGTCCAATTATTAATTTTTGCTGCATGATGATCGTACGTAGATGCGCCCAGGCCAATGTGTCCCCTTGGGAGGTTCCTTGAGTGAAAATAAATAAAACAAAGTCACCATAACAATAGCCTTCTGATTACTCTAAAAGCTGGCACCTTTGGGAGGCTTTCATTAATTTGGAAGTTAAAACGATACTGGTAAATATTTGGACTAATAAAATGAAACAATTATTGATCATACTAGTATTCACACAGCAAATATGTAGCAATTGTTCTTGAAATCAAATTTATTGTCTGACACAGTATTCGGCCGGATCTATGTATTTCTGGGATTGGTTTGTATAGGATGGTTTTTTTTTTTTTTATCGATATATGTTAATTATTAGTATTGTTAATTTTTGTCTAGAAAAGTTATAGCTTGTTTATTTGTTGGATGAATTGTTTTTATATGTATACATATATTGTATTTGTTGTCAAATGTTAGAAAAATTAATTAAAAGAGTGTCACTTTTTAATAACATTAACACATTTTAATTTAAATAAAAATTGAAGCGTAAAATAAGTAACAACTTTAGTTTAATTATAAAAATAATATAACAAAATATTATAAAACTATAAAATTAAATTAAATTTTGAGTCCCGTTTAATCATAGACTCAGTGTCATCATCGCACCTCCAGACGACCCTCAGGTCAGCCTTAAAGCATTGATAATTTGGTATGCATGGACTGAAAGGAATAGCTTCAATTCATTCATGACTAAGGCCTAAGGATAAGTCAACCAAGTGGGTCTATAAGCATCGATGCATCATCATCATTGGTGTCATCTACGGAAAAGAATACTGAACAATTAATGTAGGAATTCGTGCTAATTCTCTTGAATGGCACTTCTCATGAGCATTAAAGGCCACCGGTATTGGAGTTTTGAGGTAAATGACCAAATGAGTGAATTGGAATTTGATGAAAATCTCATTTATATATAACGCACAGCATAAAACCAGAGCATTAGATAGCTCGAAGTTCACTATTCAGGTCAAATTTTTTCTTTATGTAAATCAAAATCTAGAGAATTTTTCAATGTAGTATATAATAGAAATATTCAGGTCAAATTTTGACAGTCTGATCCGTGAAACAAGTTTTCTAGCATAGTGCAGTTTGAGATCTGATGGTTGATAATGTTTTAACTAAATAATATTACTTTTAAAAACTCCCTCTTTTCATAAGTTGAGATTATTTTATAAGTTGTTTTTTATTAAAGGAAAAAAATCCTTCTCTTTTTTTGTTTACCAAAGTGGATCGATTAAAAAACTGTGGACCACGTGTTTTTGCAGTCACTTTCCGTTATATCAAACAGAGCTTAAAAACAATCTATTTCAAGGACAGGTAAAAAGGATCCTCATCATCCCATTATTTGTCGAGTAACAATATTAAACTGCTCATGCTAAGATAGAATTTTTCAAGCGATCCATGTTCGTGAGAACACTCAAAAAATATTGAAAACTTTCATTCCTCATTTTCTGCTCATATGTAAAGGAAATCTAAAATTATGGTAGTTCTACTTGCATAATCTATTATCTCCTCTGTTTAACCTAAACTTTAATATATAAATCTAGTTCTTAAATAGATAAGAGAAAAATGGGTAATGTAAAAGAAAAAAATACAATCAAAATTTCATCCCTTTAATTTTTAACTTTTGTTTTCCTTTTAAGATTTAATTTTTTTATCTCTCTTACTTTTGCTTTAACTAAACAAATATACACACTACTCTAATCTCAAACCAATACCACTACAAATTAAGGTGGAGCTTCATTTTAAGTATTTTTTTATTTTCATTTCCAAAGAAAATAAAAAATAGGAGTACAAATTATTTACTTAAAATTTAGAAAACATTTTTTCTAAAAATATTTTTAAAAAGAGGTCCAAAACTGAAAACCACAAATCTAACAAATAATTTATTTATATATATATATTATATATATATATATATATATTAGATTACAATATCCTTATGCTCTTTAATAAAATTTCTATTTATTGATTAAAGAAATAAATAAGAGACCAAAGAAAAAAGATGTTGTCATCTTAATGTGAGACAAAACTTTTATACATTAACATGGTACTACTGTTAGTTTGATTTAAGAGCATTTTTGGCGTTGTTTAAATTAGGTTTCTTAAAGTCAAGGAATTGTGGTTAACTTGATTTATGGTTGGATAAGAAACACTAGGTGGATTAAAATCGATAAATCCATCAAAAATTAATAAAATTAGGTGAATTAACTAGTTTCGCTCTACATCATTTTGGTTTAAATAAATAAAATTGATGAATTTAGATATTATGTTGAATTAAATTTGTAATATGTTATGACTTCTAACACTTTTAAATAAATTTTATTTTTTTATTATTATTAATTTATGCATATTATATTAGTTTTTATTTATATTACTAATATGTTGTAATAAAGTAATAAAATATACATTATTAAAATTTATTTGACTTCAACTCAATTTCAATTAAATCATTAATTCTTGAATTAATGTGTTCATGGATTCAACGATGAATCCAATTCTCACAACATTGGTTTATATCCTAATTAATTGTCATCTTGCTTTCCATCTTGTGAAAGAAAAACCAGGGCAGCATGGAGTGGGTATTTGCTAAGAGCAACAAGTGTTTTTGCCACGCAATTCTGAAAACATCATAAAGAAACACCTATGATGGGTCTGTCTAGAAGCATTTTCTGGCATCTTATCTGCTGTTAGTAGTAATACTTTTAATACATTAATTAATAAAGTGAAACTCAAATTTTAACAGGAGAAAAATGCCAAAAACACCTAATGAACGTATATATGTTTTCTCCAATTATAATTTTACATACACCACCAACCAAAATTCCAAAACTCTAATTATAAGATGTTTGGTTATTGAATGAGAAACAAGATTGAACAATAATAAATAAATGAAGACTTAAATATGTGTTAAGAAATTTAATAAATAATTTAATTTTATTCTGAATTTTTAATAAAATAATTTATTATTTTGAGTCATATCAAAGCATTTGCTTTTAATTTTTGTCGTCAATTAAGTGATAATATATCATTTTATAAATTGATTTTTTTAACATTATTAACAATTGTAAATGTTTAAAAACCTAGAACAAAATTTGATGATTTGTCATAGAAAATATTAAACATATTTAAACCATAAATCAACAATTACCTGATTGTTGTGAGCTAGCATATCAGACAAATGTTCCACCCCGCGATACTTAATTGGCTGTGGTTTTGGTTGATGAGAGAAGCAATCGTGAACGGTAAGCCTGATTTTCGATAAATTTGTTGGAAAATAATGCCAGGTAAAGTCGGAGATCAAATAGAAATAGAAAAATTAAGTATCATAAAAGTGAGAAGAAAATACATAAATCTAAATCTTAAAATTTTGGGTTAAGATGTTGTTCAGTTCATTTATATGATTACTTATGAGCACGGACGGATCTATATAGTGGTGAAGGTGGGCAGGTGCACTCCTTCATTTCAATAAACTAGTATTTGTCTTAGAATATTATATTTTGTATTCCATAATTTTATATTTTGAACCCTATAACTTTATATATTTGAATCTCCTTACCAATTCACATATAAGAGTAAGTAAATACACCATTTTATTTTAATAAAATGCAAAAAAATATTATATTTTGCATCCCATAATTTTATATTTTTAACCTCCTAATTTTATGTATTTGAATCTTCTTACCAGTTCACATGTAAGATTAACTAAATACACTCTCTTATTTTAATAAAATGCAAATATTTATCTTAAAACTTTAAATTTTGTACCTCTTATCTTCGTGTTTGAATCCAACTATCTCATAAGATAATGATAATGATAATTATCAATTTTTATTTTTTAAATAAATTGCCCCCACTGATCCAGGGTCCTAGATCCGCCACTGCTCATGAGTCATGATTCATTTTTTTGTAAATTTTCCATATATTCTCCAATAAATAAAACAAGAGATTAAAGTTTCTCATATTACATGAGATAAGTTTCTCTCCTATACATCAAAACTATGTAATTTTGGGTTAAATTTTTGTTATTTTATATATATATATATATAATACATATATTAATTTATGATATATATGATATTATATATTATTTTATAATAATAATTATAGTAGTAATATAATTATTAAAATAATTAATGATAAAAAAAGAGTATAGTAGTATATTTGACATTCTTTTCCTTGTTAATTATTCACCAAACAAAACAATAAGTTGTCAAGTAACTTAAACAATCATTTTGCGTTGTTCTCTTTGTATTATAAATTTAATAGTTATCAAACGGATTAATAAATGAACTTGTACAATAGAAACTGGTGCACTTTAAAAGTATTTAATGTCAACGACGTAGTGGCGAATGCATGAGAAAATGTTGTACATATTAAACTTTTGTAATTTGTTAATAAAATCATTTTTAACCCACAACTTTAATTAACATAAAATACAGATTCAGTTAACATGAAATATAAGGAAAATTAGAAACAATACAATATAATATTAAAATTAATGTTGCTATGGCTAAGTATAAAAATTTTCACAACTTTAATTAGTCATCACGCCAGGCCTGCCATTACTATATAAATATATTCAGTCAATCCAGATCTAGCGTGATGCATAATTTCATCCCGTGCAATTTTCATGTAAGACGACACAATAATGTTAAAAAATTTAACGTGAGTGATAAGAAATGTTTGTATTCGTGACAAATTTTATAAAATTGTCACTCTCCACAACGGGAACAATAACCGTGATGTTTATAACTTCTGGACCAAAGTTCATAAAGTGAGTAAAGTAAAATTATAACATATAGGAATCGTACTAACTTCTGACCTTAAAAGTTCAAAATGTGAGTGAGCTAAACTTGGGTTATGTTTAGCCTAGCTTATTTTTAGCTTAACTTTTACAGCCAAACACTAAAACCATAAATATTTGCAACAGATGGTGGGAGTCACATAATTGCCCCCGGTCTCAAGAATGGCCACGACCTCCGAATGGCATCCTTACTGCAGCTCTAGGAAACAATTTGATGCACGCAACTTCATTTCTGTTTCTTTATATTCGTTATTAGCATTTAACCCATGATATACACGAACATAAGCTTAATTATAAATTCACAAATATTTGTATTTTATTTAAAAAAAATTATAAAAATGTATGAGAAGTTTAAGTTGAAATTTATCATTTCTAAGTTAGGCCCAACAAGGATGGAAGTATTAAACGAAGGAATGGGCAGAACTGGCTAACCCAAATACCAATGCCTTAAATTTTTTCTCTCACTAAATTTAACTGAGATGGGGTCAGTAATAGCTAGGCGAGGCGAAGAAACAAGAAAGGTGAAATAAAAAAGCCACATGAGATGGAGCAAATGATGCGGCAGGAAACTATATTTTTATGCTAACGGGTTATACCGAGGCTGGCGAGTCTCTTTTACAACATTACATTAACTCTGCTACACCATTTTGCAGCCCTCACTTAAATCAACACTACTGACTGAACAAAATCTGGAAGCAATCAAGATGAACAAAAAAAGTGTCGACCAACTATACCCTGTATACACTCACTAATCCAAAAATCTTATGTACTGATACAGTGCAGTGATGATGATCAATGACCTCAACTTGAACAACTTCCACACAGTTGGAAGTAGTAAAGCTCAACGGGCTGTGGTCGGCAGACACTGTTGAGATCCGTTGACAGAAAGAATTACATACCACAATTCTAATATAAAACCTGCAGAAACCACCTGGATTGCTGATCTCACTAATTGTGGCCTATACAGAGTAGCCTTTCGCTATTTTCCCTGTTTTTACAAAAGCCCATAGACGCAGCAGAATATGCCAAATTCATCCCACGCAAGACGAGAACTCATCAATACCAGTTTCCTAATTATAAATCTTTACTGGCTTCTCGAAAGTGTGGCGATTCTGAAACAAAAGGCATGCAATTTGAAATGGTGTAATAAACAAAGTTCTCTCAACCTCAAAACTAAAACCCAGTATTCCAGAATAGTGGACAACCACAAAACAATTAAAAAGAACAAAATGTACTTAATAAAAATTGCTCTTGCAGGCAAAGTTACAAACCTGGTTAACAGCATATGATCTTTTAGGAGCATTGTCAGTATGCTCCAAGCCAAGATACTGCTCCCAAGCACCATAAACATCTCTCCTCTATCACAAGATACAATGCAAGCATAAATTCAGACATGAAAATGATGCTAAATATCAATTGAATTATCACAAAAAAAAAAAAAGGAATCCAAGTATAAATGAATGTACCTGAAAACGACTGGATACAATGTCAGAATCCTGAAGGTATTCAGGACGCCCTAATGAAAAAAAGGCAAATTTCCACTGGCCAAACAAGAAACATAATATAAAAATTGGATAAATTAACAAATTTACTAACTACTATTTATAAACAATGAAACTTCCATCATTCAAAGAAAAATTACTCGTAAAAGAAGCATAATATACCCATAGAATACACTAAGAGGAAATACCTTGACAAACTCATCATCAGGAACTTGAAGTTTCTTCTGTATTCTTACTTTAATTTCAGCCAAAGTCTCCCCTTCATGTATGACCAAGAAAAAGGGTTCCCCAAAGTTCTGAATTTGCTGTCATATCAAATCAAATGGGAAAAAAAAGCGACAAAATCGTTGGCATACAACTATCGTCAGAATGAAATATCAAAGGCATCAAAATATTACAAACTCCAGTAAGCAAAATGAATCAGTTAAAAATTATATACCATTTGGTTCTGAGCTGTGTCTTTAGTGAAATGATACACATGGATTAGACGATCATGAGGACCCAGATTTTTCTCTTCTTCTGGTATCTGGAATACCAAGAAAAAAGTGACACATTTATTTTGATACATAAACTGAATAAATAAATGAAACTATAATTGAGTATTTAGAAAATTCCACAGGTGCAATCATTTCAATAAATAAAAGCAGGAAGAATTCAGGGACTGAAAGTCATCTCCCTTCCCAGCCCACTCAAAAACAGAAAGAGACTACTACCTCCTCTGCACGTAAAGTCCAGTATTGATCATTAATGTTTTCAATCTTTTCATTGGGAGGGAAGACCTGCACAAGCAGAAAGACAAGACAAAATGAACATATTTTAATAAGAAAATTGGACCAATGTCCTAAAGTTAATAGCAATTTCAGTGGCACAAAAAATTGGAGGATCAAGAGTCAATGCTAAATTAAGTATATTGAATTCTGATTCTTAAATAATTTTGGTCAGAAAAATAAACAAGATTATTAGTAAATCCAGGAGCAGTTAAAATAGAGATAACACAACACCTTGTATATCTTGTGATAGAAAACTTCAAGCAACCTAAGCTCGGCTTCAGGATCAGACAATTCCACCTGTAAAAAATGAGCACAAGACATTTCAAAAATTAAGGTGAAAAAGCATAAACTGAGGAAAAGAGAAGTTGACAGCATTATGTTAAAAATTTACTACTTCAATAACTAAATGAAGTACTTAACATCACCGACAAACATGGCTTCACGTATCTTTTGTTTCTAAATACAGAGGAAGCCATGAGTGCACGTTGGTTATAATTGTGATTCAGTGATGAGTATATGTACAGTTTAGGCATGTTGATGAACTAAATAATACTCATGCACAATGACCTTTGTTTTCAGATCATCAAGGACATCCCCCACAGTGCTCTGCTTTGGGAGTCTGATGGTATGAATAACCACCTGAATAAACAAATAAAAAAGTGTCATGGAAAATAATCTAGATAAAAACCAAAATAAAATCAGATTACTATATACTCACTTCATCCTTGATAGCATGGTGAAATGCAACTTTCAGAGTTTTTAATCCTTGTAATTCTGGCAGAGGGATGTCAAGTACTTCATAGTACAATATATCCGAAGTCTGACATGCATGAAAGGAATAAGATGTTTTGTTTTATAAATAAGAAACAAGTTGAAAGTTGGGACAACAAGTCAATAATTACCTGATTGTAGTGAACCAGCATATCAGACAAATGTTCCACACCACGATACTTAATAGGTTGGGGCTTTGGTTGTTGAGAGTAGCAATTATGAGGGGTAAGCCTAATTATGGATGGATCTTCCAAACCAAGTTGTTGAGCCACTTTCTCCACCACATCATCATATGTATAGAGCCTTGACCTAGAAAATATACATAGTATAAGATGTGGATGCAAATCTAAATAAACACTTACATGTACTCTCACGCAAAATATTGCAATATATTAAATCTAATGATTTGCTCCAATAAATTACACAATGCTTACATCTCCAGGCAGAAGTCATCTTCCTTGGGCTTTTCTAGAGATCGAAAGTGAACAACCTAAAATACATAAATTAGACATAAAAGAATTAGCAGATATCATACGGTAAAAACATAATGAAACTTGCATGGTATATTGGTTACACACATACAGATATGGGCAGGCGTGGACAAGGGGGGAAGAGGAGGAAGGGGCAGAATAATATGACTGAATAAATGGGTAGAGTTTCACTTTTGCATATCAATCCATACAAAATGCCTTTAATTGAACCCCAAAAAGAAAAATACCTGGCGATTGTGCACATATTCTAGGTAAGAAGGCACATCTGGATAGCGGACATGTTCACTGTCTATAGCAAGAGCTTTCTGAAAGCATACAATATCTCCATCTTCTAACTGCAAATATAGAAAAACAAATCAATAAACCAACCAAAGATACAGTACCTCAAAGTGCATCAATGGTGTTTATAATTTACCTGGCTTGCTCGAAATGTAAATTTCTTATCAATGGGTTCACACATAACATTTGGCTCAAACTTAATTTCCTGCACCATAATAGTAGGCACAGTTAATTCACAAATGCCACACAATTCAAGTTGCTCGTTGATATCAGAACCTAAAGATGAAAATAAAAATAAAAGAAGGTCCTTCTTTAGAGGTAAGGCTCATACAGAATAGATCTTTTTTGTTGTAACATAATGCACTTTATTTGTCATCAATCATCAGTAAATTTAATTGTTAAACAAATGAGACTAAGAATGCTAAATCCAAGCCTAATATCTCAAGAAGCATATTGTGTTTACATCATACAAGGATGAACTACCGTCTCAATTTTCAAGGCATTTTGCAACTCAAAATATTAAACAATAGAACACAAACCTCATATAATCCAATCTCTTCATCAGGATCATAACCAGCCATTTTATTTAACCTGGTTAAGATTTCTGATGGCTTACCAATACTCTTCACAAAGAGCCTTCCAACATAACTGCCACAATAGGGAAATACATCTTATGTCAACAAAGGTTCACCTTTGACCACATCCGTATGTTAAAATAAGACTAATTCAGTACCGTAGCTCCTCTTTTTCAGGATCATATAACTTGAAGAACAGTAATATATCATCCTTTGTCTTGTCAGGCGGTGCAATGGGACGTAAATCCTAAATAACAACATAGTTTGTCAAAAGGACAGAAATTTGGATATTAATGATTCATGCTATGAAAATGGTATGCAATTTCCATAAATACAAATATTACCAGCCCAAGCTCGACTTCCAAAAACAATTTCAATTCTGCATTGTGAACCTTGTTTGATACCTCTCTCAATTGTCCAACCTGCAATGAATCAGATTGAGAAAAGACAAAAAAAAAAAAAATATATATATATATATATATATATATATATAAACCTTCAGATCATATAGAAAGAGACATGCCACAATATTAAGTACCAAAAGCGGGAAGATATAAATCACAGAAAAGTTAGCATAACCAACAGCATAATAACCAAACCACGGGATCCCCAAAAAATAGTATGAAAAAAACTTTATACTGGTTGTTTTCTTTATTCATTTTCAGGAAATAAAAAACAATTAGCCAACAATGGCAGGCATAAAGTAATTATAAGCAAAGCCAACACGGAATAAACTGTTGGGCCAGCCCACGACATTGAATATAAAATAAGCAACTGGACAGGACAATTATGAAATTGGCATGTTGATTAAGAAATGAAGCATAGAACAGATTCAGCAGTCAACAAGTGCAGGGTAAACAGGCAAATGATATAAAGCTCAAAGGAGAGTATCTGAGAAAAATAATACAGAATCTTCAAGCAAGCTCAAGAATTTACAGATTGTGCTTCTTCCATGTGTGTCAATGGTCGATTTGGACGATACGTATGGTTTTGCCGCTTTGCCCATAACCAAAAGCGCTGGAATTGAACTGGTATGCCAAACTCTTTAGCAACCTCTTCCTGCATATCCCACAGATGAACCAGCAATCAGACTAAAAAAAATCAATCTTATGAAAATAGAATGTCTTTTGAGCAATCATCAAAGAACAACAGATACTTCTAAATAGTAGATGTATCATGTCATAGCTGTTAGATATCTATCCATGCTAAGCACTTCATAAATACTTGTACACTTTTAGATGCATTTATATATATTTTAAAAAAAATTGTTTTATGCAAATTAAATTAAAATAGCATAATAATTAGATAAATTTTAGCATTTTATTTTGTCTACAATAACTATGATTTTTAAAACATGAATTCTCTTTTTAGATATAAGACTTTTATTTCATGTTAATATTAAATTGATTTGATGCATTTATATTATAAGTTTATAACGGTGTTTAGTGCTATAATTTTTCAAATTTGCTGTGTCCGCGTGTCTGTGTCAACCATATCTGTGTACCATGTCACTTTTGTTCCCTTTCTTTTAAAAAATTATACTGAAAATATCCATGCCAAGAAACTTGCTGATTTCTATCGTATTTTGAATTTATTTTCCAGTCAGCAGCATTTATACAATAGTTTTCTGTCAATGGATAATTCTACAATATCTCCCTCTTAAATGAGTCATTAACAAATAAGGCATTTTGGAGATATAAGGTTGGTTGCGTGGTTGGGTAAAAAGTTCCGAGAAGGGTGGGAGGGAGAGGTCGCGGGTTCGAATCCCTCCGCTAACAAAAAAAACTAACATTTAACAACTAACTTTGGCCAAACAAAAAAAAAAAAAAAAACAAATAAGGCATTTTGTCAGAAAATTAGTTTGTCCTATATTCCAATATTTTTAACAAAAAAGCAACAGCTTAACAAGAGAGATTTACTAGAGACCAAATCAAATCAGACAAGAAACAAATAGGGTATGCCAGGTCAAAACACAACTAGCAGGATAAAAGTGTGATTAATGATGATACCTTAAAAAGGTTAAAAGGCGTCTGTTTTTGAACACGGAAACTCCTCACTTTGTCATGGTCTACAAGATCAAAATATATATCCTTTCCAATCTGCTCTGCAAGGTCTTCATCTCGTGCCACCTAAGAAGTATCACATGTTAACAGTTTAGGATTAAGCAACCCACAGCATCTATGTAAGGACACAAACAGTACTCAATTCTAGGATAGCAAGTTAGGAACTAGCCAACTAGGAACCTTTATAATAGTGTAAAGGTGAGCCTCTGCTTTTTCTTTCTTTTTGTGCTCTTTTTCTTCTTGTTCTTTCTTCAACCTCTCCTGCATTAATCCATTGTAGAAATTCAGTGCAAATTTTCCAGAATAAAGCAGTAGAAATAGTACAACAGAAATTTAAAAGACAACAGCAAAGAGAGCTTGGTTTGATTTTGGCTTGAGATACACCCAAAGAATTTCTCGTGAGAAAGAAGAAAAAAATGACTTGGTTTAGGCAGAGTTTAAGTGTTGTGTAAGAGAGATCAACTTACACACAGCTATTCTTACACCATCAACAATTTTGTATAAAATGTGATGTTCATCTATCAGCAATGAGGTTTGAATCTAGAACCCCATGCAAACTACCCAAACAAATCCCCCACGTGAATGAGGTATCAAATAATTTTGGATTAATCTAAAATTTTGCAAATATAACCTATTTGATAAGAACTTCTATTACAATGATGGGTTTAGGAAAAAATTGCTCACCAAAATGCTAATAAATAGCGTGAAAGTAGGTGTAACTTACAATGGGGTAAGTTGACTCCTCATGTATATATAAATGGATAGATAACAAACATTAAAAATAAAAATAAAAAACACAGTTGAGAACTTGAGAACAGTCATCAAGTATCTGAACAGAACATGCTTATCTTAAAATAAATTAGCCATCTGCATTTGTTTAGCAAGTTAAATTTAAATGCAGAAGACAAACATGTAGCTATTTGACTATTTATTTTAAACCCAAAAGTACCTAAGAATAGTCACTTACCCTTAAATGTTCAGCAATGTCTTTCTCATCCACATTGCATATTACTTTGTCCTTGTCAGCTTCACGTATATACACCAGCATATAAGCATTTGAATATTTGGTGAATTTAAAAGGAGTGTTGTTAAATCCAGGATTTGTCTGCGGTAACTGTTAAAATACAAGTGGTTAAATAACCAAGAAGTAAATGTTCAACTAAATGCCACAGCCATTTATTTGCAAAAAAGCAATTACCTCTTCCTCGCCACCATATTGCTCCTCTAATGCCCGTTTAGTGTCTTCTTTAGTCACCCTCTCATCATCAAATTTATACCTAATATTCAATCAAAGCATGCACTGAAGTGCTCAGTATAGCATCAAGAAATGCAAAACAAAATAACAAAAAGAAGGTGAAGGGACTCTCAGAAAGTTGCATGTTATATCCAAGTTCATTCATAACCATTATTAGAAATGTAGATTTGCAATCAAATGACAAGTGCCAAACAAACAGATTCAGCAGTTCAATTGTTTACCACTGCAACTGCCTCATTTAAAATATAAGATACAAATACTCATGCAGCTAATAATGGTATCGTTTACAAACTACAAATTATGAATGTGATTTTTCAGTTGATTAGTTCAATGTTATCATTTAGGAAATATTTTCCTTATCTATGTCATTTTTATCACATATATTTTATAATTTTATCTGTAATAAGACACTCTGTTTTATCTCTGTAATAAAAAACTCGTTTTTGACTTACATTAATTGTGGTTCTGACTTTCATCTATAGATCACCCTTAAAAAATCAGTATTTGTCACATGATCCTGTGTGCGTAACATATAATCAATTAATATGAATTTTCAGTTTAAGTTTAGTTCAATGTTATCATTTACAAGATATTTTCCTTATCTATGCATATTTATCACATGTACTTTATGTATAACTTTGAGCATTTTGGTAGAATTTTATGATCCATGTTTTGATCCTTCAATTTACGATCTTATGTAAGATCTCAATTTTGACAACAATGGGTATAGCTAATTATTCAAGTTTTCTCACAATCCAAAAAGCATGCTATGTGGCCCCTAGTAGTCATCATCACACATACACAAAAACATGTAGCTCATATGGCACTGAGAAATTCAGACCTAAAAGCAGAGTATACATACCACTGCTCAGATAGAGTCGGCCTGATAAAAGCATAATAATGTCCACCATGCACACCACCACTGTGAACCAAAACGCTGTGGAAAAAATTTAAATCTGTCAAATAATGAACATCACAGATAAAAATATGCATTCACATAAAAAGAACTAATTGCACACTAATGGACATCATCAGCAATGAGAAAGAAAAATTACAACTTCAATGAATTTTATTGATTAATATTTTTAAAGGTAACTTTTAAACTTTAACATTAATAATCCAAGTTTACTGTCCCAAGATTATTCAAAAATTCAATCCCCCACTTGATTTGGAAAATTCAGAAGGCCTATGAGATGGCTCTCCCAAAGATAAGTTGTATTCTTCTTTCCATTATCTATCCTCACATCATTTTCTCCTTATTCTGCTTTATCTTCTTTTTCTTTCTATAGATTGTAGAAGCCACGGAACATGGATTGTACTAGACTAAGTAAATGGGTAAAAATATGACAACATATATACTGAAAGTGGCTTCTAAGAAAATCAAAAACGAAATTGGGCATCATGCACCAAATCACAATCACCAAATAAAATATAATGAAACAAGGACAACTCCTAAAGAATTCATGAAAACAGAGATCACTAGAAGAGCAGCCCAAATAAAAAACCATGCAGTCTGCAACAAATACAGCTGTTATTACCACTACATTACCTATGAAGTGTGTAAAGATTGCGGACATTCCTATCAGCATCAGGTGACAAATATTTTCCATTCTCACGATCAAGGTCAAGTTGCAAGGGAAACTCATAACGGTCATTAATCTACATGGAAAAAGAAGAAAAAAAATTAAACTTCCATTTACAGAAAAGGGAGTTTAACCATTCCATCAAAAGAGAAGAGCACATGGACTGAAAAAATAAAACTACGTAATGCCCATGATCGCTCTAGCAGAATATATCCCTTCAACTGATTGTTTCAAATGACATACATAAATTTTAATACATGCACACACAAACAAACAAACCATAAGATTTCCCACCCAGACCCAGAGCAAAAATAAGCAAAAATAAAAATAAAAAATTCCATTTAAAAATTAATATTAAGAAAAATCCCTGCGAGGAAATCCTTCATGATTTTCAATATCACAACACACTATTGTACAGCACAAGTCGTGCCGAATCACTTTCTTACATGAAGTAACAGTACTGTAAATGAATACATACCACAAATAAAGAAGGATATCACTGTAGATTGTCAAGAATAAGTAATTCATTTAATCAATATAATCTTCATTGGCATTAATAGTGAGCTAGAGTAAACTGACTAAAACAAAAATATATTTTTCTGACTGAATGCTAACTTCTTCATATCCCAGTAACTAGAAAGAAAATATGATATAGAGCAATGAGTCTATTTGACTATTAACCTTGACCATAGTATCCCGCATAAAGTCATATTCAAATCTTTTCAGTTGAAGCTGAAGAACAGGAGGGAAATCAATGAACAGGACACCCTTCTTAGCATCCTGAAAAAATGAAAAATCATCGGTTTATACGTGAAACTATACTAAAAAATGTATAGATTATTGCATTCTGGCAGCAACTATAAGAAACTTAAAGGATTCAGAACTTGACAATTGCAAACAAAACAATTTTTGTACACCCAATATAAGAACTAAAAGATTCAGAACTTCTACAAATGACTTGTTACAAGTAGATTCCAAAATACACAATTGCAACCAACCTGCAAACCATATTGTTCCGCATGATATTTGTTATCCCCTTCAAGACGTTCAACTTCAACATACTTGTCAAAGGAAGCATAAACATCAGGACAGCCTTTCACATCAAGCTGAAGGTCTGCAAGTATATGTAAAACTAAATTAGAATCAAGTGGCAAGGTACAATTAAACATATAGCTTCAGTCTGTACATGGAAGTACCATAAAATGACTCCTTTCTAGTTGATTTATAGTCCACATTGATGCATTCGATATAGTTCATATGATGCCCTTCAAATAGCTTCTGTATAGTTCCCTCAACAACAGTTCCCTAAAGACAAAATGAACATAATCATCATGAATTTGAGACGGTATTCCACAAAAAAGTTTGTGTACAAAAAATCCAAAGATCATCCTTTACCTTCATCTTGTCTTCAAGTTTTTCACAGAGGACTCTGTTCAGTTCTTGAACATCATGCTGCATGAAAGAATCATATGTATCCCATCCAAAAGATTTAGTGAGCTCCTTTGTTGCAACACTGGTGTCACTATACTGGAGCTTGTAGAATAAACTTTGCAAAGCCAAAGGGATGCTTCCAGAGGGCATGTCATTCTCTGTTGTTGGCATATGGTATACAGCCTGAAATATGACATCCAGGACCCAAATCCAAACTTCCTCATCACTATCCAGTAAAAAAATAAAACTTCTGAAGAAAAAAACAATAAGAGAAACAATGCCTGACCTTTCGAAAATAAGGAATATGGTACAAAGTTTGGAGTAGAGAATTCATATAACATGTAGCTCCCTGGTTCTTAAGTCCAACATAGCCAGTCTCCTTTTTTGAATCATAAGTCCAGTAATCAACAATTCTACGAACAAGAACCTCGGCTTCAACTACAAGAGTATCATTCACAAGATACCCTCTACTCGGATCATACAATTCACCAAGCGGCATGAAAGATGTGAAACCCCAATCACTTTCCCGCGCATTGAATTGGTGCTGTGTGTCTACACAGTGTAAAATGAAGTTATGACAAAGCACATGGCTATGCCCAAAAATTATGAGCATTTTCACTTTATTCCTCTGTCACTTTTGTTTCATGGCAAATGCTAATGAGTGCCCTTAGCTTAGGGCACTTGTTAGGAATTCAAAAATACAAAGTATTAAATAAAAGGTCAAACATTTTAACCTCTCAATACATTACATGCATTATACGAAAATAGTTTCCATTTTTATTACTTAACAAGATCCCTTAGGGAATTCATTAGTGAGAGTGTTGTTTTATTTTAACATGTTAATGCTTACAATTCATTTAAGATAAGTTATATAACTATATCCAGATTTAGATTCAATGTTACAAGGAAAATAATATTCAAGAATTAAATGTTTTTAAATATATATATATATATATATATATATATATATATTCAAGTAATGATCTTTTCTAAATACATACACAGTACATCATCTTGCAACAATTGTAAGGAACAAACTTAATAGACTACCTTTTCTCACAGAGTATTTATTATGGACTTGATTAACGACTGCCAAGCTAAACTGTGCATATCTACTCCAGCCATAGGGTAAACTAGCTGAATCTGCAACATCCAAATACATGGACAAATAGTCCACATTGTTCCCTTTTGGGAAAATAAGTACACGCCTGCCCAGTAAAAAACAAGGTTCAGAAGAGATCATTAAAGATAAGCACATCATTAATAAACTCGGACAGAGTAAAAGCATCATACCATTTATAACCACCAACAACAAATATTTCTGAATAGAGCTTCTTTGTATTCATCCTAGAAAAGTTGTCAATTTTCCATGTGAACCTTGACGTTGAAGGATCCTCAACAGGCTGACTCTCCACAGTGTTGGCAGCATCAGGTTGAGCCACAACTAACCAATCATCAAAATAAATGAAAAAGAACAACTAAGTATCATGCCTTAAATCGGCTGAAAACCAGGAGGGGGCAATAAATAAACTAACCCTCTACTCAGTTGCAAGGAAAGAGAGAGAAAACAATGATACGAATCATACGATCAATCAATAAAGTCGTTGAAAACACACAACCTCTCCAAAATGCAATCTAACAAAAATCATTTTTTGTCAGGAAAACCTATCACTCTTTAAGACCAATTCGTTACAAGTTATTCCCTCTCTCTCTCTGGCAATCAAACAACGCATGAAGTGTCTCCCTGAACTCTTAAGAAACTATTTAAATCGATCATATAAAAGCCAACAAATAGAGTAACAGAAAAAGCGGGGGTTTCTCCACGGATCAAAAGTGTGAGAAAGCAACAAGTACCTTCCATGGGTTGGTGATTATTCTCAGCCAAATCCGTGTGCGGGACAAGCATCTCCTCGTCCTCCTGCTGCTGCTGCAAAAACCAAAACACAAACCAAAAAGAAATCATCACTATCACCCAACTTCGGATCCACCGAAGAACCAACCCCAATCAAATCCCCAAATTCCGAGCACGGAATGCATCGTAATTGAAGCAAATTCCACTGGCGCAGATCAAAACCACAACCCCTAACACGAAACCCCCATCCACTCCGCGGCAACCCAACCCTCCCACCAAAACGACAATCAAAATTGACACCATTCGCCGAAACAGAAGAAAGGAACAAAAATCATGCAAGCAAATAAGAGAAAACGAAAAACGACGAGCGAAATTGAAAACGCGCGAGTGATTGGAAGCGCGGGGGGCGTTGCAGAGTGAGGGGTAAGGGAACGTACGTCAATGGGAGCAGGAGTCATCACAGTCATGGCGATTGCGCAATTGACTCGCGTGGCGTTGCTTATGGAGAAGCAATGGAAGAGAGAGAAAGAGGAGAGAGAAAGGGGGAAGAGATCACTGTAAGAAAACGAGATCACCAGAAGCTATTGCTGTGTTGCTATTGCTCGGGACAAGAGAGGGAGAAATGTCCTTGGTTTTTATTTGGGGCTTTGGGCATTCTCGGTATTTCACCGCTCATATTTCTGTGCCGAATTTCTATATATTCAATAACTAGGGAAAAAATAAAAATAATAGCATGGTCATATATGTGGAATTTTTCAAGATTCTTACATGAATGTGTCTCTAAACCAACAACAGGTGTCGTGGTAATTACCTTTTGTATTTTTAATAACTGATTTAGGATTTCAGATTTTTTATACAAATGTATATTTGTTTCTAATCCTAATAATTAATTGGCCATTTGATTTTTTTCTTGACTTAATGTCTTTACTTAGATAAAAACAAAATAAGAAAAAGTTTACAAATTTAAAAAATCAATTAAATAAATAAGGACTACATTTATTTTAATCCTAATAGGTAACAAATCCTAATTAATTGTGTATTTAATTTTTTTCCAGATTTAAATTTCTTTACTTAGATAAGAATAAAATATGAAAAGTTTCCAAATGTAAAAAGTTGATTGCGAAAGAATAAGGACTACATGAATTGTTGAAAAAATTATTTATAATTTACCATATTCGATTATAAAATATCATATTATAGATCAAACAATTATAATATATATAATATGTTAAAATGTTATTTTTATCAATAAAATTTATTCATTTTCATTTCCTATAAAAATAAGATAAAACGTCTCGTAATTTGTTATTTATTTTATTTAATGATTAATGTTAGAAATTATTAATGACAACTAATATTAAATGTCACATCAAATGTAAAAAAAGTATAATGACATAGTGTCATATCTATAAGGAAAAAAAATATAAATAGATATATTTTAGATGAATTAAAAATAAAATAATAACACGTCTACAAAAATTTAAAATCTTAAAATAGATATTAATATAAGATAAATAGTTAGGTATATATTTTTGGAATTATAAAATTTTCTTTTTTTTTTGTTATAAGCTAATTTTTAAGGTTTGACTTGTCTTGTATGAAGATTTAACTTATTCTAAAAGGTGTTACATTAAGATAAATCAAAATATGTTTTACAAAAATACAATTGTCATAATTGTAATAGTAAAGAAATCTTATTTTAAAGATTTGGTTTGGCTAAGAGCTCATTCTAGTGACTTGTCAAGTTCAAAGACTTTTGTGATGGTTGCACCATAATTTGTTGTTTCTACAAATTTTTACTATAGAGTTAATCCATATGTAATCCTAAAATCATATTTACACCACCACTTATGACTATTACTCAAAAAATCATAGTGGCAAGACAATATTGCCTTTCATTGAGACATGCCTTGGCTAAAATAAGTCGAACTGTTTAAAAAGTTCAGGGGCAAAGCGTTGCTAGCATTTGTCGTGAGCTATAGTCTGGGCTTTGTGTGCTCATTTTCAAAGTCTATCTTAGTTTATTAGAAAATCTATTAAGGATTAAACCTTCAAATAGAAAGTCACACAATTAAACTTCTAAACTAGCCAAACCTTCAAAAAGAATAGGCCAAGCCTTGATGAAAACTTAAATCCATTTTTTGCCCGTATAAATATGTCCATTTTTTTTTGTTTAGCTCTTTTAAATTGTATCATATTTTTGTAGTTCTTATAAATAATTTTTGTAGTCCTTATAAATTATTTTTTTTTGTTTGTAGTACCTAAAATTTGTTTTTGTCTTTAGTCATTGGAACTTTTTTAAGTGTTTGCTGGCTTGGCATCCAAAACATTACATTTTTCTACTAACATGCAACTTATTGAAGTTATCACTTGTTGATGTAACTCCGACTGAACGCATACCAGAATAAGGGAGATCTAGAGGTTGTACAGCATGGAATTGTATTGTTGATGATTACTTAAAAGAATCACTTATAATAAAAAAAAATGCATGTAGTCCATCACTTAAGAATTTCATCATTACGTGCGATTGACTTTGATAAATTTTGGGATGGGTGACCTCCTAAGAAATTTTCTGTGAAGTGTTTGAGTAAGATCAATATACGCTTAAAAGTCTCATGTTAGTTTGTGGAAAACATTCAATGATTTTGAAAGCAATTAATTGTTACAAATGTTGTTAGAGTTGGTTGTCGAGCTTCAAAGAAGGTTACATACGAAGAATTTTGAAGTATAAAGGGTTATAACTAATGAGAAAGCTAAATAAAGTGTTGTAGAGTGGGTCGTCGAGATGTCAACGCCCAAGGGCATTACAAGTGGTATTAGAACATACTTCTCTATTAATATAGTGTGCTTTGAGGACGAACCAAACAGAAGTTGGTTGACATGTACCACTCTAGGCGAAGAATACTAAAATGAGTTAGATTTAGATATTGTGCAAGTATGAGACTATACTACTGAAAATAACTTAAAGGAATCAATCACTATTGTCTATACAAACAAGACGCATATACTTTTTAGTAACTCATCCATTAAGAATTTTACAGATTAGCATACTTGACTTGGGGCAATTTCATAATGGTGACATTTTAGGAAGTTTATCAGGAAACGTGCAAATGATGTCAAAGCACACTCAAAATTTTAATGTTGATTTGAGGTGGTCGTCAATGATCCTGAAAAACAATTAAGTGTTACAAATGGTGTCCAAACTTATTGTTGATGCCTCATAAAGGTTACTTATGGAAGATTATGACCAACAAAAAATGTAACTTAAGTGTTAGCATTTGAAGTGTCATAATGTGAGTTGTTTATATGTTGATTCTTAAGGATGTTATCCCTGACTTAAGAATCTATTAGTCACGTTAGTCGCATTTTAAAAAACTTAACACTAAATGTAAAAAAATAAAATAACATACTCCAATTACCTCTAAAAAAATCCTAGGAACTAAAAAAACGAGAAAATTATAGGTACAAGAAGTACATATAACCTTAAATATATAAAAAAAAAAAACTTAATTGTTTAGCTAACATTACACCCTGACTCCCTTCATCCTGAACACTGTTTAATAATTTAACAGAAATTAGACACATGCAGGTCACATGACTTTTAATGAAATTTTATGTCTAAAATACTTTCATCTTCTTCCTCACAACCTGGAAATATTTTAAAACTCTTCTTTTTTTGTTTTTTTTTTTTGTAATTGGACGAAAACACAACTTTTTGTTGGACTTGAACCCACTTTGTTAATACGCAGTGTTAACATCTCTCATCTCATCCTTTGATATACTAACATACATATGAACTAACTTTTGATTCTCAGCAAACATTTTTCAGCACATCATGACCAGTCTTGGGGCAAAAGAACCAAAAGGGTGTTTTTTTTAAAAATATTTACCAATAAGGTGCGTTTTCGAAAATATATGCAAATCCGGTGCAGGAGGGCTCTTATTTACAAATCTGGTGTTGTGTAACATGCCTAATTCAGGCATGTTACAGCAGCACCAATTTGGTAAATCAGGCCCCCCCGCTCCGCAGTTGGTTCATATATTGGCTTCCAATGTTCTCTGTCTCTGCTAAACTGTCATCATTCTGGTATTTTTTCGTTTTTTAAGAGATTTTTGAAGATGTTTTGAGTGACGAGAAGCATGCGTTCAAGTGCTGATTATGTTCGCGTTTGAGGGATTAGGGTTTGCTGGGCATGGTTAGGTTGTGTTTAGGGTACGCTCATGTAACGTTAGTTTGTGGTTAAGGGTGTAGGGTGTTGGAAATCGACAACAGACCCCAGTTGGCTTTCTGCTGACCCCGCCAACAAGAAGAGTTGTCATCTGACTGTGAAATCAAATCACGCTATGACTCTTGCGAAATCAAATCACGTTATGGCAAGGACTACTATGCCTGCCCCATCAACCTAACCAACATAAACAGTAAATCATTAACCATAAACCCTTACACCATGTACCAATGTCCACCAAAACCATAAACCCTAAACCATACCCCCTATAATCCTGGACCGCCAATCCTAAACCCTATACCCTAAATCCAAACCATTTAACACAAACCCTAGCCATGTAAACCAACATACACCTAACCCATAAACCCACACACCTTAAACACCAAACCATTAATCTCAACCCCCCAAACCCTAAAATCATGAACCTCGACGTACATTGTTTCCAGTAGTGCCAAGTCCATCATCATAT
>PYAF01002750.1:1149304-1179268 GCA_007407185.1 Glycine tomentella
TTACCTTCAAGACCATATGTTCAAAAGCAACTACACATCCATGTCCATCCCAATCTTCACGTTAGACTGTATCATGGGTTCAGAGGATATAAAATTTTGAAATGGCAGACTTGTAACCAAGTCTGGAAGAAGAAATGTGATATTGGCTCCCACATTCTTTAGGGTTTGGCTAGGGTCTTGGGTTTAGGGTTTGGTTGGGGTTTAGGGGTTGGGTATTCAGGTGAGGGCTTAGGGTTGTGTCGGCAGGCGTACATGGTGTTTGGAGTTTAGGACGTCATTGAACACACCCACCAACCCTAAACTATGCAACCAGAATCATGAAACCTAAGCCTAACCCAATCCTAGCCCGAACGTCACGTACCATGCCCACCAAACCCTAAACCCTTAACCGCAAACCATTGTCACATATCATCCCTCAAACGCGAACAGAATCACCACTTGAACTCAGGCTTCTCGTCACTCAAAACAACTTCAAAAATCTCTGGAAAAAATTAAAATACACTCGAATGGTAGGCAGTTTAGCAGAGACAGAGAACACCGGAAGCCAAGATATGAAGGACCTGCGGAGCGGGGGGCCCTAATCTACCAAAATGGTGCTGCTGCAACATAAATGCCCACCCTATGTTGGATATGGCTCATCCTTCGCAGTCAAATGACAACCCTTCTTGTTGGCGAGGTCAGCAGAAAGCCAACTGGGGTCCCGCTCCCAGGTGAGCGGGCGGGGGTCCGGGGGGCAGCGCCCCCAGGCCCGTAGAGGCTAGGTACTGTTGTCGATTTCCAACACCCTAAACCCTAAACCCTTCAAAAATCTATTAAAAAACAAAAAAAAAAAACCAGAATGATGGTAGTTTAGCAGAGTCAAAAAGCACAGAAAGCCAATACGCGAAGGAACTGGGAAGGGGGGGTCTGGTGCACTGCAACATGCCTGGATCAGGCATGTTGCACAGCACCATTTTGGTAAATAAGGCCCCCCGCTGCACCAGATTTGCAAATATTTTTGAAAACGCACCTTATTGGTAAATATTTTTTAAAAAAACACCCTTTTGGTTCTTTTGCCCCAGTCTTGGTTAAGAATTTTACCAATAACAGTAGAACAAAACCACAAAATAAAAGGGTGACATGGTGACAAAGTCTAAATCATTAGCAATGTTGTTCACACAGTCATGTGCGTTAAACATTCTAAACTTATCAGGATCAACATTGCATATCTCACTTGATTCGTCGCGTTGATCCGTAAAGTTGATCAAAATATTCATGTTGTCTGGTTCAGGACCCATATATTCCAGTTCATCCATTGTTCTCCTGTAGTCCAAAACATCAATACTATTTTAATCAATAATAATAAACAAATAATTTTCAATCCATCCATTGTGTTTCATGTAGTCTCAAATATCAACACTATTTTAATTAACAATAATAAACAAATGATTTTAAAAATCATAAGTGGTCCAAAACTAATTTCCATTGAAACTCTATTCAGAAATAGACAACAATAAATAATCAATATTAAATAATTAATCTTAAAAAGTAACTTAAGGTCTAGTTGTCACTTACAAGCATAACCTTAATGTGAATAGAAATCGTGGAACATGAAGAGAATATAGAGCGCTCGTGAACGTCGAAGAGAAAGACAAACGAAGATGTTCCTGAACGTCACGAACTGGAAGAGAAGCAGTGGATAACTCACGAACGGGAAGATGAACAATGAAGAACTCGCTAACTGAAAGAGGAACATTGAAGAACTCGCGAACGTCATGAGAGAAAGAGGAACTCGCACTCCCTGGACACGGAAGAACTCGTCAATGAGAGAAAGATGAACCGTACTTACAAATTGTGAAGAGGAATGAAACGTGAATCCTAAATTCTGAAATTAATTGGAAGAAATAATTTGAGTTTAATAATTAAAATGTAAGGACAATTTTGTCTACTCACATATTTCAATTGATGTTAGTTAACTACATAAATAAAGGGGGTCAAATCATTTTATTTACTAATAACTTATGAGTCTGAATATAATTAGGCTCAACGAATCTCTTAATTAGAGTTTTGGATTTAAATATCATAAACTAAGAAACTTAATTAGGAAGAGAAATCTAACAAAAGTGATAAACAATGTTTCCCAACAAAGATACTAAAAATATACAGAAATTATATTTTATATTTTTATTATAAACACACAATTAAAGACACTCTGTATGTCCAAATTCTTACGGATTATGTATTTTGTCTTCGTTTTTTTCGCTGTAAATCGATGTTTAGAAAAAGCATGATTTTTTTTGGTTGATTAATCCCTAAGAAAAAATTTAAGTGTTCACTGTCTAAAAATTTATGACTAACAGACTATTTTCTTTTTGTGCAACACAGGGAACTTCTTTTTTGCTTCTTGCGATGTCGTAACTTTTTATAATGCTTGCAATGACGTTTTGGCATTTCTTTGGTATTGCACTCGCTGCAAGGTCTTCTTTTTACCTCCTTTACTTTTAGTTTAAAGTGTAATAATTGCCCCCATAAATGGGTTGGGTTGGTCTCTAAAAAAAAAAAAATCAATCGAGTTGACCTGATTTATAAAGTGGACTAGTAGTATTAGCTTTTTTTACTTTGGATTAAATGAGTTAATTTGTTGTGTCAAATCTATTTTGTTATAAGATCTCATAAGAATGACAAAATGGATCAGTTTACCAAAAACGGATCGAACTAATCTTAACTCACAAAAAAATAAAGTGTGCCGAGTTGACCTATTTTGCAAAGTAGATTAATAATACTAATTCACCTCACTTTTTAATAGGTTAAATGGGCTGATATATTGAGAACTTGGAGGAGGTTGAAGAAGAAGCTTGATGAGGAATCGATCACGTTTGGTTCAGAGTTTCAGAATTATCAATTGAAGCCATACAGGAGATAAGGTACATTATTACACATAATTCTGCTATAGGCTATTTCAAAACTACCAGATTCCAGAAAGAGGATGACTAAGTGGGATGTATAGGTCTGCACCACATGATATGGGTAAAGCTTGTGAAAAAAAAAAGGTTTTTACGGAAGAAAGTGGCATTACAAGTTACAATTCTAGAGAATTACAGAAATCAAAACATAGTGGTTGGATGACAGAGTATTCTGGAGAATTCTCTCCTTTGAAGTCCTAAAGGAACAGTTGGAGGGCTCTGGTAACACCCTTATATTGAAATTTGAAAGTACTAAAGTTCATTCTTTTACTAGTGGAAGTTATACTACAAGTTCTAGGACGAGGAAGGTTCACAATGGAACCCCTAATTCAGGAGGATCAGCCAAGGCTTTTCATCATAGGTTCACAGCATCTGGATTTGACAACTCTGGTAGGGATGGATTGGGGAAGTTACAACTGGTGGTAGCTTTCTTGATTATACTATATCCGTAAACCAATATAATCACTTTCATTTTGAAGTTCTTAAATTTATATTCATTCTCTTCTTTTCTTTTATTCTTTCTATACATTGTAGTGACAAATCTATCAGCACTATCCTTCTTAATTTGAATTTGGTGGGGAGGGGGAGGGGGATGTAACTGCACCCCGAACTGCCTCTTCTTGTTTGTCTTATCATACAAGTTAAGCGTTATATTTAATGTTTTAACCAAATGAATGACGCTAATGTGCCTAGACTTGAGCCTTTGGACCTGTGCATGCAAAGTCTCTTATTGTCCGCATTATTTGGTTCTATTGATATGTAATTTACATAGGCCAAAATGAGACGACAATTGTTTAGATATTGGATACAAATGATGTGATTTTGCCAATTAAATTAGGAGAGTGTAGTTGTGTTTGAATGTAAGACTCCTTGGCAATTTTTTGTAACAGACGATGGAATTCTATGATTGGAAGAGCATGTTATTTATCTGATCATCTGATGAGATTGGAGGGCATGTTATTTAAGACCATCTTATAGCATTTGCTGGACTGAAGAAATTCTTTACAATATTTTTATCTATTTTAAATTGGTCATATGGTATGAAAAACTTAATTATAATATTTGGATGAATGTTGACAAAATTAATTTTGAATAAAATAAATTTTGTAAAATTGATTTTGAAGTGATATGATTTATGTTTTGGTATTTTTATTATAAAAATAAGTTAAGAACAAATTCACTATAAAATTCTTGATCAAACATAAAAAGTTATTTAAAGTTCATTCAACTTATAATCAAATCTAGGCATAAAAACAAATCTAGGCATAAAAATATGTAAAACTTTATTTAAAATCAATTTTGGATTTGGATTCAATTCTTTAACCTACACATATCTCTACACTCACATTAAGATATTTTTTGCATTTATCATACTAATTGTAGTTAGAAGAGTTTGATGACTATCCCTTATTCTTGGTAGACTGTTGTATAAATCAACTAGATTGTAAAATATGAAGTTTATAAGTTAAAGAGGTCAAATTCAATATATTTTTTTCTTCTTGTAATTATTTTAATGAAATTTGCCTTTGCTTCCATATCAATGTAGAAAATCTAATAAACATTAATCAATATATATTTTTCTTCTTAAATTCACTTTTGGTCCCATAAATGTTAAGAATATGCAATTTTAGTCTCTCAAAATAATTAATGCATATTTGATCTCCACATTTTTTTTATTTAGTAATCTTTATCCATTGTTTTTTAGGAAATTTTTGGTCCATTATTAGTTTGTCGTCAAATTTTTTAAAAAAAATTATTGACATGATATTTAAGTGATGAAGTGACAATGATATGAAATGCATGAGAAATGAATTAATAGTCTAATATATATGTAGATGTGACACTAATAATTTAGTGACATTACAACAATGATCACAATTTGGACGATCCATGTCATTTAGTATATATTTACATTTTCATGTTATTTATTATACCAATGTGTGAGTGTTACTTCATCACTTAAATATAACATTAATTTTTTCTGTTATAAATTTGATGGCAGATTAACAAAAGGCCAAAATTGCTAAATTTGATAAACATTGAGGATAAATGTGTAACAAATTTTTTGAGGGACCAACTATACAAACATAAAACTACTGAGAGCAAAAGTGATTTAAAAGCCTATCTTTTTTTATCATTGATGTAAGCTTATCTTTTGTAACTATAAATATGTTTCAGGAGACAAATATATTCAAGAGTATTTACAGGGTTATTCTACTTTTCTTAACAATATGCCATACTTATAAATATATGATGAGTTAGAACTAAACAAAATTTTATAAGTAGTTTCATATAAATTTTAAAAAAAATTCACACAAATTGTTTTGCCCTTTTGTTTTTCAATTTACTTGAAGATCTTATCATGAGATTGATTGCAATGAGATGATGCTTCTGGTTTTTGGACCGAGGTTAGGTCTTACAAGATTCCTTTCTAGGTCTATCTTATACCTTAGGGCATCTTTAGTGTTAAATCCCAAATTAGAATCTTAGACCACTTTTTGGTATACCTACAGTGTCACGTAAAATTGAAAATCTCTTTCATTTTTTTTCTTTAGTAATAAATCTCATTTTCAGATCTTAAATAAATTTTAATGGATCCAACATGGACCCCATAGTGCCACTTTTTGCCTCCTCAACATTCACTTTTCTTTCGTTTCTTTTTTTCTCTCCTCCTTCCCTCCTCCTTTCTTCACTTCTTAAACTTCCATAACCATCTTTTCTTCTGTTTTCCTCCCCCCTCTCTCCTCTCTTCATGCCACCTTTTCTTATTCCTTCTCTGCCGTGGGTCCACCTTCCAATCCCCCTCCGCTACAGCCAACCCCTTCCCCTCCGCGTGCACGACTCCTCACCTCCCCTTCCCTCCACCTTCCATTTCTTCTTCCGTCGCGGCCCTTCACCTTCCCCTCCCCCTCCATCGCAGCCAATCCCTTCCCCTTTCCTCCACGCACGTGCGACCCCCTTTCCCCCTACTATTGTTTTCTTCGTTTTTTTTTCCTGGGTTGTTTGTTTTTCTTCTTCTTCATTTCTGTTTGCTTTGTTATTACTTCATTCCAATGGATTCGTTGCCTCCTGCAATTTATCATTACTATTATTGATAACTAATATTTTTTTTAAAATATGTGCAAATATTAGGAGTTTTTGTGATAGAACTAAATCTCTAACATAAAAATCTTGATAAATGTTTTATTGTTGGATTTAAAAAAAATTAGATCTTCATCTTAAAATTTATCTTCAAGATCCAACATTAAAAATACTTTTATACTTCTCAAAGTTAGAAGGACTGTTACCATCCCTCTTGACCCATTTGGCATTAATGTTCATAAATCCATGTCAATAGCAGTCACCACCCACACATGATGTCACAATACCTGATTTTGGCCATCAATTAGTCCTTTAACCTATTCAATTACTCTTGCTTCTTTCTATGTGAATTTCAACCCTTTTCTTTTATTTTTTTATTTTATCATGAAAGTCTCTTCTTTCTATGTGAATTTCAACCTTTTTCTTTTATTTTTTTATTTTATCATGAAAGTCTCTTCTAGTTGTGTATATTACGAAACGAGAAACCTTTCACTTTCTCACTTAATTAATTGCACCCATCTATTTTCACCATAAAAATCTAGGATCCTCAAAGAAATTCAAAGCACCATTCTCATCTCAAAAGCAAATAGTTAAGAAAAAAAACTATCATCATTCATCACAATAGTACTTCACTAGATTTAAAAAGCACAAATCTCACATCACATCATATTCGAACACACACTAAATCCAAATCATATAATATGTTTGCACCCCTTTATTCATCCCCTCCCTTTTAACTTCTCTCATGTCCCAAAATTTTTACCCATAGAAACTTTTCTGAACAAAAACAACCCACAACAATTTCAAAATAACACATACCCAAAAAGAAAAAAGCAGTCTTTATTACTCTCTTCTGTTATTGCAGTCATGCCTTCCTTCTTTCACAGGTCCAATGTTCATTCTTCCTTCCAAAGCATTTGATTCTTCCACCACTTTCCCAAACAACAAAACCCTAGATTTTCTCTTTCCAATCACTTAATTCTCTGAGTTCTTCTCCGAAAAGGCAAAAAATAATCAAAGTCCCCCCTTTTTATTTTTCATTTCAATCACATCCCCTTCTCAATTCTCTGATTACCTGATTTATTCAACTGGTTCTGCCGTTTCCCCTTGGCATAAACCCCAATTTCTTCACGTGGGTCTCTGAAATTTTTTCACCTTTTCCTCTCTGATCACGAATGGGTATGGCCTAGTTATACTCAACATTTTGTTTTTATCAAATAAAAGGAACCGTTTTTTTTTTTGCCCTGAATGAGTTGATTTTTTTGGGGTAGTTTTTGTTGTTAGTGTATGTTGGGTTGAGATTTGAGAAGCTTTTTTCTCTGTTGCCAAACAGTTTGCAGTTACAGCAACAATGTCAGATGACATGCTCATTCATTTCTCATCCAACTCATCCAACCAATCAGATCAGTCTCTGCCTACAAAGATTGCAAAGTTGGAAGCTCGCATGGTTGGTAAGGGTTCCTCCACCACTGCTCAGCAATCAGGTTGGTCCTCTGTGTTTGTTCCTTCTGCTGGGAAATTTGGTGGAGCTGCTGAAAATTTGGCTGCACCATCCACTTCCAGTGATTCTGATGATGATGTAAGTCTTATTATCCCTATATAGTGCAATGTGTGTAGGAATTTGACTGCATTTATGAGGACTATTGTTGTTATGGTTTTGGCTTATTTGCTTAAGGTTTTAAATATCGGTGACAATCATGGTCGCATTGTGGTTTCGTCGTTATTGTTGATATCGTGGCAAATTGCAGGCAAATGTGGCCGATGCGGTCCAAATTGCGGTCGTGTTGCAGTCACAGCCTTGATGTTGTGGCCCAAATCACGACCGTCGACCATTTTTAAAACCAATGCTTGTGTTGCCAGGGATTGTCAATGTTAATATAGAAGCTTCTCTTGTTTAATTTGTTTGTTTTGGTGGTTGATTGGTTGTGTATTTATCTATGGTTTAGGATATAATAAATGTAGGTGGTATGTTTTGTGTTCATTGCTGCTGTTTTTATGATGGTGACCTGACATGAAGATTATCGGTGTTGTGTGTTTATTAATGATCTGGAATATTGGTAGATGTATGGAAATACATTCCTATGATAACTTGACTGATTAGATTGTTGGTATCTTTTTATTTCTGTTCCAGAATGGTGGGGAATTCTTAATACAAGCCAACACTCAGAAACGCCAAAAACTTCAAGAAGATGGCAGCACAAGTGTTTTTGAAATTGTTGAGGTTGGTTTCATGACTCCATATACTCTTTGCTATAGTTATAGAATAGCTGCATCTCATGTTGAAATTTGTAAAAACAGCTACTCACTGGATAAGTTGCTTACTTTTAAAGGTCTCGGCCTTATCATCTATTTCTAGTATTTTGATGACTTTATTAACAACTAGTAAGAAGTGTACTTTTTGTCTCAGAAATTGGTCGTCTAGTTGTTTCCAACTTAAAATATTTTGCATATCAGGTTGTTACTGATGCAAGGCAAACTAGTTTGGAGACCATGGAGACAAAAATTAATGTTGATGTGAATAGAAAGAAACATGGCCGTGGAAGAGGGAGTTCTGGTTCAGGTAGAGGCCGTGGTTCCAGAGTTACTGATCAGACCAAAACACAAATTTCTTCTCCAACAGTTTTGGCTTCAAATGGTCAGATTGAGAATGTATACCTTAAGGTATGCTCCCTCCCATGTATTTGTTACTGGAATTGTAATTTGTCAATTGTCCCTATCAGTTTTGTTTTCTCCTAAACTGGTCTTTTCAATTGTGATTATATATCTGTAGTCAATACCTGATTGGATTCATAGTTGCACAACCGTGTCTTCTTTAACTGTTTTTTAATGGAGACCTGAAATTTAAACTTCTTGGCTTAAAGAATTAACTGCTGGAAGGAATGATTATATCCATCCGTAGCTGATAAGAAATTTGTTGCACTGATCTTGGTGCTCATTTTTGCTGCTTGGTATTTTTGTATGGTTACTCAATATCAGTGTAATGTCTTTTAATTTTTTAAATCATTCTCTGTATTTGACAAGGTTTATTTGATGTTATTGTCTGGTTGCGTCTTTTAGCTCTTGGTTATGCAAATTGGAATCTTTCCTTATTCCTATGAATTTCTATTCATAAGCTCAATAACGTTTATATTGCTTGAGCAATTAATTTTACAGATTGATCATTTATATTGTACTCCTTTATTGTTCCCTATAGAGCTCATATTTATTTGCAGGATGGCAGACTCAGTGATCAGTTTCATAGTGATAATTCTGCTTCATTAGAGGTGCGGATTTGGCCTAATTCCACTTGTAAATTTTATGGTCATTAAAAGAATATGTGGCTTTGTATGAAAATAATTAGAAGTTTGATATTACTTCTTTCATTTCTACCTCCCTCCAACAGATCCCAATGACATTGTTGATACTTGAACTATTTATTGTTGTTTGTAATTTTTCAAAAAAATTCTCATATTATTTCATCTCTATATTCAATTAGGAGGATGTTGCATCTTTACAAGCAAAAGTTGTTGCACTGGAGGAGGAATTGCGTAAATCAAAGCAGGAGACTGCTGATTATCAAAATCTTTATCGACAGTTAGAAAAGGTATATGTATAATAATACCAAATGCTAAACTCTCAATTGTGAATCAGAAGGATGTTTTCTGAATCTTGATTTTGGCATATGCAGGAACTGAAGGAGCTGAATGATCATGAACAGCAAATGAAGCCTAAGGTATGATTATTTTCAGTTTTTGATTGCTCGGTAGTTGTAATTAAAGTTTCCTTTTTGAATCTATCAAAATATTTCACTCCTTATTATGTACATGTTATTTAAAATAGGGAGTACTGGCTGTATTAAATTTTGTTTGTTTGAATTCTATATGCAAAAGTGAACTAGAAATCTTAGACAGCTCCTTGTTGATACAAGTGTGCCACTGCCAGGGTCCCGCTCTTCTAAAGTGAGCTTCTTTTTTTAGAGAGTAAAGTAAGCAATATCAGTCGTTGAAATTACATGCGCATGCATGTGTTGGAATATTAAAGTATCAAACATTGATTTTCTCATCAACGATTGATGTTACTTACTTTACCTATACTCAATTTAGAAGGGCCCTCTGCTACCACTCCCTCCCCTCCCCAACTAAATGGTTAATAAGCATTCTTTGTACCATGTATCAATTAAGTAGCAGCATATTAACATTTGATCCTTCTGTTTTGCAGAGAATGAAAATAATATCTGACTTACTGATATCTGTTTCAAAGGCTGAGAGACAAGAAGCAAGGTTGAAAGTACGGCAAGACTCATTGAGACTTGGAAATGTTGGTGTAATCAGGTATGCATGGATCATTTTAAGAAATTACTTAAATCTCAGATAGCAGAGTAGCTGACCCCAAAACCACTCTAGTGGGATACCAGATAGTAGGATGACTTCTACTGTGAAATTTTAGTTACAAGTTCAATAACTTATATATAGACTTATATAAATTACCCAAAAATAGAGACATTCATATGCTGGCAATAAAGAACAGAGAACTGGATTAAATCATGAAAGATCTGTGCGAGAGTGTTTACTGCAAGAAAATGAAAGGGCAAAACAATCTTTAAGAGAGAACAGGGAGCAGTGAGAGAGTGAACTGAACAGAAACAACAGAACCGAGCAAGGCTGGAAACACCAAGAAGGGTGCACCAGAGAGAGTGCCAAAGAATAGTGGGTCATGTTTCGGAGACACAAGGACACAATTGTTTTAGAATAGGGTTTCAATTTTGAACCCCAAATAAGGGAAGCAAAATCATGAAATTGCACCCCCCCCCCCCCACAAAAAAAAACCACCCAAAATAAACCTTAAAAGTTGTGGGGATACACAATGGCTTCCAACCATTAATCAAAGTCGCACCCACTAATTCCATGAATAGCCGCAAATGTGGTTGTAGTTCTCCCTGCTCCACATGTGACAGTGATCTGCGACACCATGGGCTTCAACACAGCGGCCAGTAGCTGCGATGCAACGCAACCATGCTATAAAACACGATTTAAAACTCTGAGAAATTATATTTAATATCATTTTTTTGTAATTTCTTATTAGATCAATTATGAATTGTAGAGCTGGAACTGTCATATCCGAGACCTGGGAAGATGGTCAAGCTTTAAAGGATCTGAATGCCCAGCTTGTACGTTCCATTTCCTTTCTCCTCCTTCATGATTTTTTCTTTTTAATTTTTGTACTGGAGATTATTACTGATTGTAATCAATTTATCAGATTCAACTAGGATTTATTGTGAGATTTATTCTGATTTAGGAATTATTATAACAGACAATTTTTAGGATTCTGATTCTTTCCTTATTCAATGTGATAAATATCATCCAAATTGATTTTTTCTGATTTAACATTTCATAGTTCAATATAATTAAACTGTCATTATCTGAAGACATTTTCATGTTTCATTTGTGCAGTGAAATAACATGCTTTTCACTATCCTTCTTAGATTATAAATATTATTAAACCTGAACCTTTTTGCTTCAGTTGGACAGATGACTGAATACAATTATAGGATAGTAGTGTTTTTGGAGTTTCAAGGGTTTTCCTTCTCAGTAATATTTAGTTGTAGCACAGGGTATATAGTGTCAATGTTACCATAACTTCTGTCTTTTTTAGTTTTTTGCAATCGAAACCTTGCCTATGTTGATAGTTTGCATAGTGATGTCATGAATTACTTTTCCTCATCATTCTTTGTTTTTCCCCAGAAACAACTAATAGAAACAAAGGAGGCAATCGAGCGGCAGCGCAAATTATTTAAGAAAAAACAATCTGGTAAATTCTGTTTCCTTTTTTCTTTTAGCACTTATCACCTAAAATTGGGGAAGAGGGGTTGATGGGACGAAATTTGGGACTGTCCTTTTCACTTATCCATCGCCCTCTTAGTTATGCCAGTTGTTGGTATGAACATTCCATACATCTTGCTAAATCTCTACATTAAGTACTTTGTATACATTGACTTTTAATAGCTTTACTAGATATGTACAAATCATGACCAACCATATGCTCCTTAAGATGGCCTAATGGGTATCTGGATACTATCAATATCTGTTTCACGCTATCGGATACTGCTAGACTATCTTGTAATATATTACTCTGGTCCATGTGTTAATAGTGTGTGTTTTGTTTTTGTTTGGTCCTTTTCTCTGATTGAAGATAAGAGTGATGGAACAGATGCAGAGGCTGGATTACCAGAAGATATTCTAATTCATGATGAGATCTACAAGTCTCGATTAGCTAGCCTTAAAAGAGTAAGTTGATATTTCCGCTGGTCCGATTGTTTCTTTCCTCTTTATGTTTCTGATAGAAGGAAAATGTTCAGGAAGAAGAAATTATTTTGCGGGAGAGGGAACGATATGAAATAGAGAAGGGCAGGTTAATTCGTGAAATGAAACGTATACGGGATGAAGATGGTTCACGGTTTAACAACTTTCAGATTCTAAATCATCGCTATGCCCTTCTTAACCTTCTTGGAAAGGGAGGATTCAGTGAGGTGTACAAGGTCAGATCAGAACTATTAAAAAGTATAATAATAATCATTTGATCATATTGATATTATTTTAGCAAGAGAAATGCCAACAACACACTCTAGCACACTTTTATAAATTATTTATTATTTGCTGAAAATTATTAGAACTCACAAAATTGTGTATCAATATTTAACATATTCCCACTAATGATTTTAAAGTTTCCAATAAATTTCAACTAATAAATTTATAATAGAAAGTATGTTGCTAGCACTCCTCTTTTAGCAAATATTATACAAGGTTTTGAGAAACTAAAGCCAGAATCTAGACAATTACTTGGCCTATGTTGGCAATTGTAAATAAATACCTTTTTGCAGTGATTTGAAGTAAGAAATTTCCAGCAGGCTTTCGACTTGGTAGAGCATAGATATGTTGCATGCAAGCTTCATGGTTTAAATGCTCAATGGAGTGAAGAGAAGAAGCAAAGCTACATACGCCATGCAATTCGGGAGTATAATATTCACAAGACTCTTGTACATCGTCACATTGTTCGTTTATGGGACATTTTTGAGATTGATCAAAACACATTCTGCACCGTTCTAGAGCATTGTAGTGGTATGTACTGTTGATTCACTGTTTTCTTTTGATTTAGTGTTTTTCCAACCCATTTGCGCTTTGACACTCCTTTATTCTTCTTCTAGGGAAGGATCTTGATGCTGTCCTCAAAGCAACACCTGTATTACCTGAAAGGGAGGCTAAGGTCATCATGGTTCAAATTTTTCAAGGCCTTATTTACATGAATAAAAGAACACAGAAGATTATCCATTATGATTTGAAGCCTGGAAATGTTCTGTTTGATGAGCTTGGTGTTGCCAAAGTGACTGATTTTGGTCTTAGTAAGATAGTGGAGGATGATGTGGGATCCCAAGGTATGGAACTTACATCCCAGGGAGCTGGAACATATTGGTAAGTGGTAAAAATCTTTGTTGGAATCCAAAATTTGAAGTGGTCCAAGTTTGTATGTTTAAAGCTTCACTCTCCTCAATCTGACTTAACCTTTGAAGCACCTTTTAATGTTTCCTTGAGATTCCAATATTTAATTTCGTAGATTATCTTATGCATTCTTCTTTTCCTTTTTCATTTTGCAGGTATTTACCTCCTGAATGCTTTGAGCTCAGCAAGACACCTCTTATATCATCAAAGGTCAATAAAGTTCTAAGTTGTAAAGACAAGGATAAATTTATTTAGATTTTATTTATTTTATTATAGTTATTGTTATTATTCTCACTCTCAGTCACTTTGGTCAAAGGATATTTCACTTTGATGCAAGTGTCACAATGGTTGGGATTGCAAACAACTAACTCTTGGATCATCACCTTAACATATTTTTTGTCATTTGGCTCTTGTATTTTCTAACACTTTGTGGAAAACAGGTTGATGTATGGTCTGCTGGAATTTTGTATTATCAAATGCTCTTCGGCCGACGTCCTTTTGGGCACGATCAAACACAAGAGAGAATACTTCGCGAAGACACAATTATTAAGGCACGCAAAGTTGAATTTCCTTCTAGACCTACCATTTCTAACGAGGCAAAGGTGAGTTGCACCCTTTTCTGATAATTGCTGCTCATGGCTGGTTGTTCTTTGGCCTTATTTCATAATTTTGTTTATTTATATTTGGGTGTTGTTAACGAACCCCTAAGTGCATTGATTGAGGAACCAAAAAATAAAAAATGTTTTGGAAATCACACTGAGGTGCACTAGAAATCATGGTAGATGTGTATTAATAATATTTTTAATAAAAACTTTCCTCTTTTGATTTCTTAATCAGTGCATTTACCTTTAATTTATTCTGATTTTCAGTGATGTACACAACTATGCTTTCTTGTAAGGTTATATTTATGGTAATTTTCAAAAAAGAACTATCCAACTTTATTCCATATCCAAGTGTAGGATGGTGGTTATTTCCATTAAAGACCTCAAATATATACATGCTTATATCTGGTTAATAGCTTCTATGTTTAGCGGTAGAAAGAAAATAGTACCTACTATCTACAATACTGTCAAAGTCAAACCTGACAATTGTCTGTGCTGTATCTACAATTAATTTGGTCAGGATTTTATTCGACGGTGTCTAACATATAACCAGGCCGAGAGACCAGATGTATTGACCATTGCTCAAGACCCATATCTCACTTTCTCAAAAAAGTAATGGCATTCATTTACATGGCTTCATTATCCAGACTCCACGGAGAAAGAATGGAGGATCTCATCTTCTAACTTCAGTTACTGAATCTGTTAAATTTTGTATAGGTTGTAAAGATTTAATCTTGTCAATGAGGCAGAGAGGGGGATTTCCCATTCTGAAACAGAGTGCAGTTTGTTTACATGCATCACCTTTTGGTTCAAAATATGGGGGGAGCAAATGGCATGTGGGTTTGATTTGACCTCAAAAAGGGTCAGGAAGTATAGGTACTCACTCGCAAGTGAAAAAGCTTGTGTTATTTTTTTAATACTCTTGCTTCCAAATATCATTTTAATGCATTTTGATTGGCTACTTTATCTTTTTTTTCCCACCAAACTATTAACTTGTGGAGGGAGAGCTAATTTATGTTAAGGATGCTTGAAAGGTTTGTTTTACATTTGGCTGCCGAAATCGTATATGGTGTGTTACTAACCAAAAGAAAGCTAATAAATATGCAGGGGGCATCATGAAAAGTCAGATAGCTTTTTTAGGATATGATTTCTGAGTTAATGAAACGAAATACAAAAATATATTATGATTGAAATTAGTTATTGGGGCTGGGAGCACGGCTCGTGAAGGGGTTGATGGAAGGAAAGGAGGTGAAGTGGTGGATGGAGAGTGAACGGTTGAAAGGACTTGATGAGAAGAATCTGGTAGAAAGGAAGTTCAAGGAGTTTGAGTCTGCTATGGAGTATTTAATCCCAGTATTTAAAGAGTGTGATGATGGATGGTGTCCGAAACAAGTATTTCGGAAGTACATATGTAACCCAAAAACATTTCAAAATATCTGTTCTGAAATATGAAACGGAACAAGTATTCCATAATAGGTTTTCAGGTTGTCTATATACTTTTAAAATAGATAATTCAGAAACCTAATTAGGAATACCTATTACAGAATACAATTTTGATATTCTAAAATAGGTATTTTACAATAGGTTTTGGGATTATCTGTAACTTTTTGAAATGGCCTTTCGGTAATAAAGGAAGGATAATTGGGGAATTTAAAAACATTTGAGGGTGCAAGAAGAAAAAATATGGAGTGCAGGAAACAATTGCCTCTAGAGCATGCCTAACGTTCAGCCCAGAACAAATCGCGGTAAATATCACAGTTGATAATAATTCTCATTAAGACCTAACAGAAATTAGAATGGAAGTTGTGGTGTTATGAATAATTCCTTGAAGTAACATTGAGAGACAACTGGATCCATTAATATCTTAATTTGGATAGATTTCTCGATAAACACTTAAATAAAATAAAATAAATCATATTATAAAAAAAGTGCTGCATATATTAAAGAATAGATAACATAGGAGATGTAAAATTGATTTGCTAAAAAAATAAATACATATACTAATACTATTAAAGTTTTTCTACGGTTATTAAATGAAAAATCATAATGTACGGTATGTTTATTAATTTGGTAATTATTTTTAATTCTCTGATTTTTTTAAATTCAATTTGAACCTCTTTAAAGATTCAATTAAATAAAAATTCATAATGTACGATATGTTTAATTATGTTTAAAATTCATCCTAACTATATTTATTGAAACTCTTTATCTCGAATATGATATGCTTAAATTTTATCTCCATAGATAAATAAATAAATAAGAATTATTGGAGTGAAGTGAGATGTGATAGCATCACAATTTTTTTAATATTTTTTTAACAAAAAACAATTACATCTGATTTATATAATAAAAATTCTAACTTATAAACAATATTTTGTAAAAAAAAAAAGACAATTAAATATTTTGACCTATTGGTCTAATTCAACTCAAATAGTTTACAAATGAATTTGTATGGATTGAGTTTATTTTTTTTTTCTTTAAAAAAAATCCAAACCAACCCGTTTAAATTTGATTAGATTGGATCATAGATTTCATCAAATCCAATCCAAATGTACCCACTTATACCGTTATACCCCTAATTCCCTGATTAAGATCATAAATATCAGAATCTATTTCCACCGTGACCAACGGCTATTTGGGTATCTGAAGGTAAAAATACGATCGCCAGCAAAATAGAAACAATATAAAATTCAACAAGCAACTAATCTCGATACACTTTCCCCTTCCTGTCAGCATGGATTAAAACTTGCTTTTCTCTCCACTCAACAGAAGCAGTAAAGCCAAGGAGCTCTTCTACAAATACCTATTTGTAACTGTGTGTATATATATAAATGGACCTAACTGCCTGTTTCTGTTGCCATTTTTCGTTTATGTGACCTCTTCCTTTTCCTACTTCTCTTCACTGTGTTGTCTTCATTCGTTTCCTGCATAAGAACCGCAATTAATAAACATCAAACAAATCTTTAGGAAACAAAGTTTAATTTCAGAGGATTGTAAAATTAAATAAAATATATAACACCGTCGCTGGAAAAACATATAAATTTTACTAACCCTACCTTCAAAGGACCAATATTTTGTTTTTCACTTTTCTTCTTCTTGCATGAAAGTGGGTTCGGACCCTGCAAAGTTTAAAAGCAGTATCATAAAAATATGAGAATTCTAAATGGAAATCATAAGCTGCTAAAAGTAATAAAGCTTTACTCAAGTTAACTAAAACTAGTGTCAAATTTAAGTTCACTTGTACATTAACTAGGACATCTTTCTACACAAAATGCATCCAAAACTGCACACACATTAAAAACAAATTAATTGTTTGCATAAACGTTTCAAGTCTATATAAACAATTAACCACTGAATAAGGTAACCAAACTCAAGCTAGGAAACAGATACAGCACAAGGGTAAATTATAACCTTAGCTCTTTTTCTCTTGAACTGAGGTTTATCCTTGATTTCCATACGATTCCTTGTAGTAATACCCTTCTCTACTGTCTGCACATTTATGGTCTGATCTTCTGAATCCTCAATTTCCATTATTTCAGTAATGGAATTGTTGGCTTCCTCACCAGTCAATCTATTCATTACCCTATCCTTAAATATCTGGTACTCCTTCTGTGTCATATGCAATCGTCCTTCTTCAGAAGTTTTGACATATTGTCGCTGAAATGCAGATGGAGATTCAAGGAAAAGAGCATTTCTAAGACCAAATATGAGAGGCACACCAGGTACCTGCAATAAGCAGATTAAGAAGAATAAATGTGTGTCTAAGTGTACAATTCTACATATCTTGCATCATTATGAAAACACATCAAATTTTAGACATAAATAACCAGAAGTTTTCATTTTTTTTCCTTTTAATGAGAAAAGCACCATACTCAATCAGAAAATGTCAAAAGAAGTGCATAAAGGACACATAGTAAGGTAATTGACTAATGGCACAAATAGGAACCTGGCTGTACTGAAAAATGAAACACAACCATTTAAAATTCATAATGTAACAAACCAGAAATGGAAGTAACATGGGATAGACACCAACACATGAAGACGTTAAAGAATTTTGTATTCAACCACTCTAACAAAAATAACTACTAGAAATGCTCTACACTTCCATCAAGCCATAATCAACCATGAGACAAAAAGCTGGATGGATTATCCATGGAAAGCTAGCAGATGCCTCAATCAGTAACACCAAGTTGGAAGATAATTCACACATTTAGGCAAGGTGATGCAACCACAATGGATGAATAGGATTAGAAATAGGAAGATGATACAACTGGATTAGAATATAGAAGGTGTTTACTGACAAAATCTATATCAATGAATCTGTATCAAATAGCATGAAAGATATGAAATGAGAGTATGAAGATACAAAGATAACGCAGATGCACTAAACACGATACTGTCTCCCTGTTTCCCCACAATTCAACCATAGCAACTATTTTAAAAAATTGCTTTAATTCTGGTCTAACCAGAAGTTCCATATTCAAAATGCTAGACTGGGCAAGACACAAATTCTCCAAGATTGTTATTTAACTGCCAATTAAATAACAAGATCATCAATTGCACTAGTATACATCAATCAGTAACCCATCTTCCACAGATAGCAACAATTGATGCTGCATTCAAATCCACCACGTCTCACTAACCAAGGTTTTGAGATAAATGGCTTTGCTCAGTTAATGAGTTTCGAGCTTTAGGTGTTATAACAGAATGAAAAGATACTTGTAACAACTATCTTTCAGAGTATCAATATAAATCTATATTTAAATAATCATAATAAGTTTGCTACCAAGAACCTAATATCAAGACAAATGTATTCTGAGTCCAAATAGGTAGAAGTGATTCTTTCAGGCTGGATATCATTTAAAGAATATAGTTCGTTAATTAAACCAATTTTACCACGATTACAAAGAAAGTATTAAAGAGAAAGACATATCTAACCGTTACAATCAACATTTTAAATATATATATATATATTATACAAATGTAACAAACCTCTTGCAACTTTTTCCGCAGGTCAGTGTCCTGACTGGCAACAAAGAAATGCTCAGAATTTTTTTCTCCAACAACCTCCATGATGCAAGCATCTGCGCTCTTACATTTTTCATGCTCACATCTGCAAATTGGAGTAAAATCAAGGTAATGATCATTTCCACAGCAATACCAGCGCTCAAATATCTCAAAACCCTAATAAACAAACAACAATGATACTGACTAGTAGTCCACTTAAAGACTATCAGATGCTGATTATTAGGACTAAAAATACAGCAATGCTTCAAATTAGTGAGCCTTTTGACATAACATTTTGCTCTAAATCATAAAAAAATAACATTAAAGTAGTCACGTATGACCAGTTCCGTCCGAATTTTAAATATACAAAAATACACACTGATCAAAGAGTATTGAACTATCAACGATAACAAGCTAAGTACTCTGTTTCTGGTTATTTGATTTGGCATCATTCCTCATTCATGTATATAGTATTGAAACTAGTAAAGTTGAGGAAAGAATCCATTTAACAGCATATGTACCCAGCAGTAAAGTGAATTACCTTGCAACTATAAGTTTATGAGCTGCCTCAAGAGCCTCAGAATACGAGCTACCAAGTCGTTTCAACTCAGCTAGAACACATCTGCATCATCTCCACCCAAACCCCAAATTAACAAAGAGAAATAAAAAACAAAAGGTACCCAAAACAAAACAAATCACAATTCATAGTTCATACCAACGATGTTGAGCTAAGAAAAAAATGTTAATAAATCTACTTTAAACATAGAGGGGGGAAAAAAAGGACCTTGTTGTGTAGAGTTTGATCGTAGCACTGAGGACATTGCCAATGGCCGTGTCAGCAGGTGTTATTCTATTCACAAGAAGGTGATGCACAAATGTGCCATCACATAGAACCTTGTAAGGCTTCCGAAAACCGAAGCAAGCAGTATAAAAAGTCAAAATCTTCCTGTGCCTCTTCTGCTTTTTCACCTTCATCTGCAACAATGCATAACAACACAATCTGATGAAAATGCAGAAACAGGAATTAGGTCGGAAATTTAATCGGCATTAGACCATTCAACTTTTGCATAAATGCCAATCATATAATCTGGTTTCATTCAGAACCACAACCACCATTTTTGGTAAAATAAAATTTCACATATGATAGATTGATCAAAGATGGAGTAAAGAGAGGAAGAGAAATTAACATTAGCTTGGCATATACTTTATACCGTCGACCACAGAGTCACGGCGGAGCAGCTGTGCGCAGCGGAGACTTTAGGTTAGGGTTGCCAGTTAGAAAAGGAACGGGGGACGAAGCTGTGCCGCCTGTACGAGGGTGCGTAAATTGACACTTATCCCACACTTTATGTTAGGTTGATTTGATTCCTTAAAATTATGAAACAGATCAAAAATATTAAAGAACAATGCATACGGAATAAAGACATAAATTAAAGTATAAATTATTTTTTTATCGTCTATATTATTTGACGACAACACAAATAAATAAAATAAAATAAATTAAAATATCTAATATTAATTATTTTAATATAATTTATGTAGTTATTGGAATAAAGATAGAGGGATTGAAATAAATAAAATTTGGTATTTTTTTAAATGATTATTGTAGTTAATTATTGTTTTTCGGTTATTACACAGATAAAAATATAAATATTTAATTTTTTAATACTTTGTATCTATATAAAAAATTGTCTTATAACTTTATGAGTAATAAAAAATGCATATTTTTTCATTTAAAATTAGATATTTTATATTATTCTGATTTGTTTGATTTGTGTTATTTTTTAATTTTTTTTAAAATCAAATATGAAACAGAATGAATCAAATGAAGTCTTAATGTTATTTTTATTAATTTAATATTAAATATTTATATATTGTTTTTTAATCAAAATAATACATTTTATGTTGTGCACTTATGCTATATCTTTAATTTAATTTTATATTTATGTTAGTGATCGAGTAAGGTTAAAGTCTATTAAACTTATTTAATTCATCAAGGTGACTTGAATTAAAAAATCTCTTTTATTTAAATAAACTTTTTTAGAGTTCAAATCCATGTTATTTGCTAGATGGTTAGGTCAAACTTGACAACTATAACAAATGATTTTTTTTTCTTTCAAAATGTGAGAAAAGAGGGAGTAGACACTAACAATGACAAAGAAGTGAGCAAGAAATTACAACTGGTCGTGAAACGCAATAACCGACTTCAAAATGGATTTTTCAAACGAATATACACAGACCTCTGTTAGAAAAAGGAAAAAAAAAACATTTTAATACGAATACCATTGGGCGGGTCAGAAAAAATTAAAATACCCACACCCAACTAAAGATAAAATGCATCTTTTAACGTTTCAGATGCTTTCTCTCACTCACACACAGAGGTAACATTTTATCATGAAAAGGAAGCATCTCTACCAGACACTCAATCAATTTTATTCCTATCATGCCCTCCATTGTTTTAGTGTTTTTTCTCCAAGTGAATAAGCCACCAATAGTCTCGAAATATAAGAGTCCACAAAAATTCATCATATTGCCCATCAAAATGGCCTTGAATACATGAAAAAAACTACCTACCACTTCTGAAGGCAAAGACGCTTTTTTAAAATCCCCCAATAAAATTCATTATCCCATCTAAGGGGCATTTTGAGAAGATAGTCCCAAAAATTAGCTTTAGCAGTAGGAGCAGGGGAAGCATAAACTGTTGAGCAATTCCACTTCACGTTAATTTTTTCAAGGAAAAAGTTATTATTGCTTGCAGATGTTGATAAAACGAGATTAAAAGTGATCTCATATAATGGTGAAACTATCCAAATCACACTGAAATGTCCATTTACTTTTTGAGTGGAAAATAGCATTAAAATCCAATGCCTCCCAATTATTTAACACAAAAAAGGGCGTGAGTCTGGTAGAGGAAAAACAAATGGGAGTTTATGTAATTTAACCATGTCCTTAACATGACCCCAAGTGGTATGACCCACGGCCCCATTAGCTCATTGAATGAAAATCTTAAGAAATATCCATAGAAACAAATAGGAGAAGACGTGGGATCACAATCTTGAAACCCGTAGAGAAATCAGGGGTTTGAGAGTATTAGTATCCTACATATGTTGTGGATCTGTATCATTATTAGTAATAAGAACATCATGTGTCATTGTATATTGCACATTTGAATCTGCCTTCATATTCTTTGTAGACGTTGCACCATTACCGAATTAAAAAAAATTATTTGACTTTGTGTGTGCCTGGAATCCAACACTTAAGATGATTGGCCTTTATATGTAGTAAACCCTTTGGGAGTGGGTCTTTACTGATTTTGGTTTTTCTCACTCTTATATGATGTTAATTAATGTTTTTCGCTTGGTGTTTTAGGATCCCTTCTCTTAGACTTTGTTTGGGAGAGGAATTTTGGAGGAGAAGGGAGGGAAGGGAAAGGTTTATGGAGAGACATTCCTTTGTTTGAGAGTTTTAATTTTTGAGGAAAATGATTTGAGGATTTTCAGAACTCCTCTGAAATCTTCCAAAGCCTTAAAATTAAAATTGTTGTTCCCCCAATTTGGGGGGTTTTTAGAAGAAAAAGTAACTAAAATTATTATTATATCAGTCAGTGTTAATAAAATTACTATCCTACCCTAGTCAGTGTAAAATATATAGTATATTCATTTTTTAAATAAGGAAAAAAATTGTAAAAATTTCTTATTAACTATTTATTTCCCTCATTTAATATATTTTTAACTCCCAAATAAAGAGAAAGGAACTTCCCTTGTTTTCCTCCCTTTTCTTCCCCTCCCTTTCCCCTTGAATCTCTTTCCTTTCCCTCCCCTCCTAATTCCCACACAAAGCCTTACTGTTTGTTGGATCCATTTTTTTGACGTTGCACAAATATCCAGTCACCATCAATGGATCCATTACAACATTAACTATGGAATTAACTCTATTGTTCACTTGTGTGGTAACGACTGGTGTAATTGCTTCCTCGACTAAGGTTTTCGACGCTAGTTGCCTAGGAATGTAATGTACTCCCACCATGGAAGAGGAATTAGCATCAGCAGAAGAAGGTGAAGGAGGAATTTCCTATGATGAAACTTTGCAATCTTTGGAGAAATGTCCATAGCATCAATAATTATAGCATATTCTATGCAATCCTTCATATTCCGTCTTGTATAAGTGGCGTTGCAGTCACACCTTGTCTACCACTGAAACAATTAAGTCAATCTCTACACAAACATAAGCAAACCTCCCACGTATAACATCAATAGAATAAACATAAACTTTAATTGGCTTTCTCACTCCAACTACCAGAGCATGTAAAATACATTCATTACAAAAGAAAAGATTTAAACTAGGAAACCTTACTCGAGCAATATATTCCATAATTTTTGCTTTTGATGAAAAAAAAAGGAGACCATGTTTAAACTGATAGAAAATGATCAAATATCATTCATAATCCCTCCTCCTTCATAACTTCATTTCTATCCATCTCCTCATCTCCTTCATAACTTCATTTCTATCCATCTCATCATCAAACTTGATCATAAAGAAACCATGGTCAACGTCCATCAAAGCAAAACCAACAATCAACTTCCATACCTTAGAAAGACGATCATTCATGGGAGTAAATCCAATAATCTTTTCCAATGATTTAATAATTAGTGCATCCTGCCAAGGGGAACACAGTGCTACGAAATTTTTTATTTTTTGAAATTCGTGGAATTTTTTTTCCTTATGTCTAACGACTAGCGCAAAATCCAACAGTGATGCGTAAAAAAAAAAAAAACAGAAAAATCTTTTTCTCAAAACTTTGCCGCGTTTATTGTAATGTTTTTTTTTTTTTTTCATTCCCCCCACGTCCGCTCGAACCAAGTGGTACTAAAATCCACCCCCGTAGCGCACGGCTTATCCTTCGCACCCCGAAACCCATTAAACGAACAACCGAACGCTCCAACTTCAACTTTGCTACTCCATTGTCACTGAACTTTCTCTGAGGTACTCTCTAGCTACTACCATCTACTCCTGTAAATTCTTCACAAGTTTCTGCTTCTCTTTCATCTTCGCTCTGCAATTTCTCTTTTCCCTCTCAGTGTTTTTGAAATTCGTTTGAAACCCTAACACTATCTACGAGATTGGTTGTACCTGGATTCGCTGTTCTCATACTTGATTTCTCTGCTGAAAACGTGAAGACAGTCTTCATTTCCCGATTTTGACCTAGAAATTTCATAGCTATAGTGTGTTTTCTGGTTTGAAATCCAAATTGCCTTGTTTATTAGACTGTTTTTGAAACTGAAACTGCTTAGGGAATCTGGTTTTTTCATCTCTGACTTTTGCAATTGCTAAAGTAGCTTCCTCTGGATATGCTCAATTGTAATTATTTTTGAATTTTTGAATTCTGTTGTGATAGTACCTTGTCTTCTGTTTTACAAATACACTATTGCTGAAACTTGAGAAAGCATGTACAATACTGTGTTGTGTTTCTAATGCGTTCATGCTTATGGATATTTTTTGCTCTTATAGGTACGGTTATGATACTTTCAACATGTACATCAAGCAGGTAATTGCACTTTGGAGTTATTTATTTATTTATTTAATTAATTAATGTAATCTTGTTAACTTCTCCCGTGTCCTAAATTATTAGATCTGGCTAGATTGTGTTTATGTATTATGATTCATAAACACTTTCTCTCTTTCAAACACCCTATAATATGCTGTTATTTCGGTTTTGGATTTTGGAGTTGGTTCTTTGCCAATTTTTTTTAATGTACTTGTTTTGTGTGCTTTTAGGTTGTGATTGAAGGTTTTAAGAGTTATCGAGAGCAAATTGCCACTGAGCCTTTCAGTTCTAAAGTTAATTGTGTTGGTAATAATTTTACTGAAAAGCTTTTAGATGCTTTCTTCTATTGATACTGGAAAATCCTTTGAAATGCATGCGTGATGTGGGCTTTCATTCATGACATGTTATGATGGCAGCTAAACAAAGCATGAAATTGAGGCAATGTAGAATAAGTTGTTTAGTAAATTTTTTTATTTTAATTCAGATATATTTGCATAGACTACATACATATATTCTTGAAAATCCTGCCATTGATCTCCTACCATAACACCAATTAACTGCAATATCTACATTCTACACATTTCCATACAGTAGTACCTCCAAGAAGATTAGTAGTACCCTACTAATCTTTGCAAAACCTTTAAATAGCTATATATAGGTCCATCGTCTGAACTATGTAGGATATGCTTGCTTGTAAAGATTAATGGATAACTAAGAAAGTGCTTCATTAAGATTGTGGTTCTGAGTAAACCATATTTATTAATTCTATTGATTATTGTTATTCAAAATCCAAATGAAAGACTTTGCCTTGGAACTTGGAAGTCGCCTTTTCAGTTCCATTAATGTCCATAAAAAGAAGAGGTAAGGAGACACAGAAGAATTTTATTGTGAAATTGAAAACCATGGTATGATCTCATCCTACTTGATTGTTATGCTGATAGGTTGTTCTCACATCAAGCTAAAAGCTGCATACATTTTTTTTGGCAGAGCTACAGTTTTTACTCACTACATTGTCTTCAGTTTCATTGCTTCCTTTTTTCCTTGTTTTCACTCTAATGCATTCTTCCTTTCTCATTAATTACATTTCATTTAATGTTAGGTTGTTTCTAAAGATGAATTTCGATCTTTTTGTTTAGATCAAATGATGAATGCATCTGAATTGTATTTGTTTGTAACTTCAATAATATCTATTGAATTATTTATTTTTGCAGTTGGTGCTAATGGATCTGGAAAGACAAACTTTTTCCATGGTAAGAAATCACCATATCTTCTTCGTATACAACTTTATTTACTGACTGCCATTAGTCCTCGGAAGTAACTGAAATCATATCTCTGACCTTCAATTGGTACACCCTTTTCTTTTGCAGCCATCCGTTTTGTGTTAAGTGATCTCTTTCAAAACCTACGCGGTGAAGATAGGCAGGCACTACTCCATGTATGGCACAGTTCATCCATTTATTTATATTCTGGTTCCCACCTATAAGTAATCAGTTATAGAATTTGAATATGCTTAAATAAATTATTCTCTGCACAGGAAGGAGCTGGACATCAGGTTTTATCTGCGTTTGTGGAAATTGTGTTTGATAATTCAGACAATCGTATCCCGGTAATATGTTGAGGATAATAATTTTTCTTCTATTCACTATTCATTGTTATTAAAACGAAATGCTATTTATCTTTTTTTGTTCATAAAGTGTATCCTAAATGGTGACAAAAATGGGACTTTTTTGGCACTTATCTTTCTCAATTCTCGGTGAAAGGATAGATTGTCTAAAAGCTGTTATAGGGCATATGCACATGGATTGGATTCTACAAACAGTCACCTTTTTTGCCATTTTTAATCTATGGTACCTTTTTGACTGGCCAATGGTTGGATATTTATCCATTCTTGTGCAATGAATGCATATTGTGATCACGCTGCTTACAGAAATGAGTCTGTAGGCAAAAAAAAGAATATAATAACAGATAAATTTTGTATTTAACTGAATGAAGACTTAATATCTAGATTTGTATAGTGTTTTTTCCTCTTTTCACTCAACGCCATTTTTAACTTATTTGTTCTCTATGTTGGATAAACATCTTTTCATTCCATTTTTGAAAGTCTTTGGCATTGACATTCTGATGATGCACATTGTCTACTAGCTGATAAGTAATTTGATTAATGATGAAGTGCTTTGCATTGTTTTGATTTCACTGAACTTCTACTATACAATTTCAATTTTAATAACTATTTTATGCTGAAAGCAAAATCTTGTTATTGATGCTTGTTGATGTAATTAATTATTGCATGTCTTCATAATTGATTTCTTTGTAATTTCTTTATGACAACAAAATTGCTTTATGTTTGAAAATCACTTATCCATGAAATTCTTAACTATGCACTATCTGTGTTGGTGAATAGGTTGACAAGGAGGAAGTGCGCTTGCGCCGGACTATAGGTTTCAAAAAGGATGAGTATTTTCTAGATGGAAAGCACATAACGTGAGTGAAATAGAATTACATGTTAGAGCATATACTTTGCATTTATTTTTCACTTCAGAAAAAAAATGTCTTATTTTATTGTATGCTGTTTGGTTGTATGAGTATTTACCTTGATCCTAAAGATCATGTACAACCTGCAGAAAAACTGAAGTGATGAATTTGCTGGAGAGTGCTGGGTTCTCCCGATCCAATCCTTATTATGTTGTACAACAAGGAAAGGTATTGGCTGATGGTGACAGTGCTTGAACTTGGTTTTGGATTTATTATTGTTATATTTATAAACTTTGAATCTAATTTCTAAACCTGTTTCATTTTCACTATTGCATAGATAGCATCACTAACCTTGATGAAAGACTCTGAACGACTTGACTTGCTGAAGGAAATAGGTGGTACTAGAGTTTATGAGGAGAGGCGTCGTGAAAGTTTGAAAATAATGCATGAAACTGGCAAGTTTATGATTTATTTATTTTTAAGTTCATGATTTATCTAGTCTTTCCTATTTATTTGTTATTCATTTAAGTTCATTATTTGTAATCTACATATAATACTAAAGTTCTTCTACTAAAGTTACCTCATGATATTTTCTCTTTAAGTTCTTTTAATTTATTACATCACTTATTTTTTATTAACTTTATTTGTTTCTTGACCTTTTATATTTTCAACGTTTCACATTGTTTTTTTTATTGTTTTAAAATTTCAAACAAATAACAATAAGCATATTATTATTTTTAGTGTGTGTGTGTGTGTGTGTATATATATATACACATAAACATAATGTGTATTGGTACCTTTTTACTTAGCTATAATTTAGACTTGCAAGTCTTAAACAAAAATAATATTTGAAAAATATATTTAATTTAGTTTTTATAATTTTATTAATAATACAAATTTTGTTTACATTTGTATACATTATGAGTTAAAAAGTGCGATTAATACTTCATCTTGATATGGATAGTGTTGAAATACAATAAATTACACTAGAAGGGGAATTGAGTAGTGTTGAAATACAATAAATTACAACCCTTAGACTCCCCTTAAATCTAAGAACATCTAGGTAGTATTGTTTTGCCACTAAATCACTCCTGACTTTTACAAACAAAAGTTTGATACAGAATCAAAGTCTTTACAACACTCAATCGAGTAAGCCTCTGAGCAATGAGGTATGTGGTTTTTTATATTCTATAGAACAACTATTAGACCTGCAATCTTATATGGAGCTAAATGTTGGTTAGCATGTATGCAACATGAGTGTAAAATAAGGGTAACAAAAATGAAGATGTTAAGGTGAATGTGTGGTTATACGAAGATGAATAAGATAAGAATGAAGATATTCGACGAAAGGTAACAGTAGTACTGGTGAGTGAAAAAATGAGTGAACATAGATTGAGGTGATTTGGGCACGTAATGGACGGCCCCTGAATGCTTTCGTAAGAACAAAAGTTTGTTACCAAGAGTTCGACACAAAGAGCGGTAGAGGTAGATTAAAACTTATCTGAGAAAAAGTAGTTAAACAAGACTTAATGGAGTGAGATATAGATTGACGTACGGCGTGTCTTAGGACGGAATGGTGAAAAATTATAAGTTTGGTGAAAGGTTAGACATGTTGTTATCTCTATGTTCCAGATGGTTTATTTTTTGTCATTTTTCTCTTCATCTCCCTTCTTTTTTCTTTCAACCTCCTCGTATTTATCTTTGGATTTATCTACTATCAACTCCAATTAACTTAGGTTAAAAGTATTGTTGATGTTGAATAATATGATCGTTGTGCATATTGATCTCGTTTCCTGAATTAAGTGGATATTGTGCGTTTTTATCTGATAAGATCAAGACTTTTCATATCTGTCATTCATAACTCAATATGACTGTTAGACATGTAAAAGGAAATAAAAGATAGATTCACATGTATGTTCCTTTTAAACAAAATCATATAAACTGAAATAAATTGATAAATTGAATTAAGCATTCTTATCTCAATTGGTGTTTGGATGGACTGAAACGAGTACTTATTGCTTACATTAGACAAGGTGTCCATTAATGGATAAATCTTCACCTGGTGTTGTTTCTACTTTCTAGTTATCAAAAGTGTTGACTTACATGCAACAAAATGGTTAACATAAATTTATATCTTTGTTTTCATCAAAATCTTAACTGTATGGATTGTCTGGTGTTTAACAAGTGTTTTTCTTTTTGAAGATTGATGCATGGATAGAATTTATTATAATAACAGTGAATTGTAAATAGAAGAAAAATTATTAAAATAAATATTTTCCTTAATTTAAATTTTAAAAGTTGTTAAAAATAGTTTTAAGTTTATGATTGGATGAGATTAAAAGGAAACTTATTTTCCTTCAAATTCTTACTTTTAATTTTTTTTATATGAAATTGAAATTACAATAAGTTTTTTTTTTATACTGAAAATTAGTGTGTACTTCTAATAAGTCTCTCTCTCTCTCTCTCTCTCTATATATATATATATATATATATCAATAAGTATAAAAAAACTTTATAAACTTGATTTTAATACTTTAACTTTATTTCAAGGATTTTGAATATTAATTTTCTCCTTCTAATATTTGCTTAATATTAATTTAATCCTCTAAATATTTGTGCTATCAACTCCATCCGATCAAGCATTAACATCAACATCAACAGCACCTTTAACCCAAATTAATTGGGGTCGGTGGTAGATGAACCCAATGATAAATCGAAAATAAGGCAAAAGAGAGAAACAGAGTTAAAATAAAAGAATGGTGAGAGGAGAAGAGAAAAGAAGAAGAAAAGAATTAAAACAGGGAACAACTGGAACATAGAACTACTAAAGGGTTTAACCCTCC
>PYAF01002750.1:1179368-1222288 GCA_007407185.1 Glycine tomentella
TGCACATCCACCTTAACATCCTCATTTCTGCTACCTCTATTTTATGCTCATGTTGCCTATGTGCTGGCCAGCCGATCAAGCATTAAAAGGCATTAAAAATATTTTGATTTGTAATAATTAGATAAAATAATTATTTTTTTTGGTTATGTGGGAGACTAATTTGATTTTGTAAATTTTTTAATAACTAATTTAATATCAAGTAAATATTTAAGGTACTAAATATAGTAGTTTAGTATTTTGTATTTTATAATAATTTATTTACTCAAATTTAATCTTAAAAAAATAACTTAATATTATCTTTATTAGTGAATGATTAATAATATGAAATAAAATATTTATATTTCATAAATTCATGCATCACATCAGTACAAAATCTAGTGTTTATTATTCTTGTTATTGATGTTGTTATTGTCATGCATTTTTCTGTTTGACAGGTAATAAAAGAAAGCAAATAATCCAAGTTGTACAGTATTTAGATGAAAGGTTGAAGGAACTAGATGAGGAGAAGGAGGAACTTAGAAAATATCAGCAGCTTGACAAGCAAAGAAAATCCTTGGAATATGCTATTTATAGCAAAGAAGTTCAAGATGCTCAGCAAAAACTTACAGAGGTTATATGTGATAAATGGCCGTTTCTCTTTATTTTCAGTCCATTTTAGTTGATATCCAACACTGCATAAATCAGTAGAAGTTTTAAACCTTTTAATGTTTATAAATTGAAATTCCTCACGTGCTGAATCATAGTACTAAATCATGCTCTATAGTGTCACTGTTGCACTGCGTTACCCTACTGCTCTCCAGTGTGCTACTCCCCTCTTTCTCTCTTCTGACCGAGTCTCCATTGGACCCCGTGGTCCATTTGTAATCGGCTTGATACCCTTAACTCCTCTTTTCTTGCTATAAATGTGGATAAAAGGCCTGTCATATACTCAATGCAATTATTTGGAGTTTATAATTGTACACTTTAATTTCTTTGTTGATCCTTATAGATCAATCATAATATTGAATGTCAAATATATATTGTTCAGACATTTTTAATCCCATTGTCGTTATATATTGGGTTTGTGATGCATGAAGTTGAATGCTTGTCACCTTGTTTTAGATAGAAGATGCTCGGACCAAGGTTTCTGACACATCAGCGAGGAAGTATAATGATGTTCTTGATGCACATGAGAAATCCAAAGATTTAGAGAATACATTAAAAGATGTATTGAAAGAACTTCAAAACTTTAACAAAGAGAAAGAGGTTATTGAAAAGCGACGAACAGTGGCATTAAAGAAGCACACAGAGCTTGAGCTTGATGTCAAAGACTTGCAGGAGAAGATCTCTGGAAATACCCGAGCCAAAGTACTAAATTGAAGAATTCATCTTATGAGTTATTTTGTTGGAATGGTTTTGTACATGGCTCATCTTTTACCTACATGCTTTCAGGAAGATGCTGCAAGACAACTGGAGATACTTGAGAAAGAAATTCAAGATTCAACTGCTGAACTGGGCAAAATTATTCCTTTACATGAAGATCAAGTTCAGAAAGAAAAAGACATTGCTAAGCAGTAGGTTATGGATATACTTGTCTTTCAATATGCTTCAATTAGTGTACTGTATCTAACTCTCCCAGTTTATGTATTCAAATTTTCTGACATGGTTATGTATTCAAACTTTCTGACATGGTTGGTTAAGTTTTTTACTACACTCTTATAACTGGTTAATCTTAATTTTTAAGTGTTTCTCATCTAGCTATAAATTTGGATTAGTCAGGATGTAGGATGCTAGGATAGTAATATATATATATATATATATGTATGTATGTATATGTATGTATGTATGTATGTATATGTATGTATGTATGTATGTATGTTCATATTTCACATGTTTGTACTGTTTTTGAAATTTATTCTATCATTTGTTGAGGATATTCAACAGATTCTAATTAGTATTTCTCCCACATAAATGAATTGTTAGAATAATGGAGCGTGAGAAGAAACTCAGTATACTTTATCAAAAACAAGGACGTGCAACCCAGTTTTCAAGTAAAGCTTCTCGTGATAAGTGGCTTCAAAAGGAGATTGATGATCTTGAACGAGTGCATTCTTCAAACAAGGGGCAGGCAAGTGTTCATTTATCTGTAGAGCTATAATGGTGTCCTAAGTACTCTTTGAACAGATTCATGGCATGAACATGTCTGCTTTTCTTTACTCCTGTGTTCCATTAATTTTAAATGTGATAACAAAATCATCTTTCTCTCTGTTGTATATGCATTTTTTGTCATGTTTTTCTGCCTACCAGATCAAGTGCATGTCTAACTGGGAGAAATGATCACTTACTTTTGTCAACTTCCTAAGGTAGATTTTGGAAAATAAAAGTGATTATTTCTGGGAAAATAGTCATTCATAAGCATTCAGAGTGCTATTAGAAAATAGAATGAAAGAAGTACATTATCAGAGGATATGGTTTCCCCATTGAAGAAACAAAATGTGTGATTGCCACTACAAACAATATCATCTAAGCTTGTCATTCTCACTGCATTTCCTATTAGAGAACTCATAAAATATTCCTGTTGTCTGAACTCTGAAGTGCCGAGCAACATGATGAGAAGACAGTTTTTCTCACAGAATTGGCACATACTCTACTTTTATTCAACTTGGATTATTTCTTTTTTATACATTTCTTCATTATCTATGCTTCATTTCTAATTGGCTTCCTTCCAAATAATCTAGCTCAATTTGGTCTTGCTGTTGATTTTTGGAAGCTGCTTGTAGAAGCTAAGGTTTATGCTCTAATGAATAAATGGTATAATGATATCTCAAAAAAATTGTGAGAATATTTTGGTGTTAGTTGTTTTAATTTTTAAAAGCAAAAAGTGGAAGCCAGCTAACTTGTGATTTTGAAGTCTACTTCTCCTATGAAAACAAAAATCTGCTCTCTAAAAGTACTACCAATTTTTAAAAGAGTCCGTGAGAATTTTACCTTACACTTGAATTTTTTTGCTCCTTCTTTGAATAAGGAGAAGCCTGTTACTACACAATCTCAGACTCAGCTGAATGGAACTTTCTATGCTGCTTATTTTAAAATGAACTGGGTTATATTTACATATTTACATTTTACTTGAATCCCATATGTTCGTAAAGACGTAGACCTTAACTATTATTAAGCCATATTGTACTCAACTTGTTAACATTGATATGAGTATTCTTTGAGTATAGAACTTTCATGTGATCAGTGACCCTTGCCATGGGTTCCAATATTTGCAAACTGTTAATCTCTGTCTTTGTATTCTCCTGTTAGTGGAACAATGGTCTCTTGTATTATGCTCTCTTGCTAGTTTTTGATTGTTGTTTTGGTTTGCAGGAGCAAAAGCTTTTGGATGAAATTGATCGGCTTGAAGAAGAACTGCAGGATTGTGATGAGAACATAAACAGACGTAAATCAGAAATTTCTACTTTGGAATCTCTCATTGCTCAGTCACGTGAAGGGCTTAATCGTTACAAAGAAGAGAGAGACAAGTTACATGGGGAGAGAAAGTATGTAACTCCTCTTTTGTCTCTCTCTCTCTCTTTCTCTCTCTTTTTTTTCTTTTTTAAGTTCTATGTAGACTTTTACTAGATGAAAGAAGAAATATTGTTACAGTGAAGAATGTGTACACCGAAAGTGTAGGATGGGGTGCCCTCCTTAGCAAAAGTAGAAAGGAGAAACATAGTAAACTGCAAAAGTATATTATTTATTACTTTCCCTGGTCAAGAAAATATTTCTTATAAGTTTAAATTGCTACATTATAGGTCCTTATGGGGCAAAGAGAATGAACTTACTGCTGAAATTGATAAGCTGAGAGCTGAAGTTGAGAAGGCTGAAAAGAGTCTTGATCATGCAATTCCTGGTGTGAGTAATCCCTCTTTCTAACTTCCTTAACATCTCCTTTTGTAAATGCCATTAAATTGTCAAGAATCCTCAACATGGTGTTTCTAGGCATTTAATCTTTCACTATGTACGGGGTAGTCTGGGCATGTTTAGTTTAGAATTTTATTGCAACTTATATTCTACCTGATGTGAATTAACACAAAGTGCCATCATATTTGTAAATTGGTATCACTCTAAAAGAATGTGGATGATTTTGACTTTGGCCTTTGAGGGTTTTTACATTTTTCTATGCATCATATAGATGAAGGAGATTGCAGAAACACTTTACTTCCAGAAATTGTATTACACTTAAAATGATAGAAGATATAGAATGATTTTGTTCGGTGGTGGAAGTATTTTTAATTTTTGAATTGGTAAATGAGTTATTATATCATAAATTAAAATCAGATAGTTCTTAACACATCCTGAATTGGTAAATACATTATCATGAATAAATTTATGATAATAATATTGATATGTTAGAAGATATGATAAATATATTTTTTGGATGCTCATGTAAGAACAAAAGTTTGTTATTAAGAGCTCGACTCAAAGAGAGGTAAAGGTAGATTAAAACTTACCTAGGGAAAGATAGTTAAGCAAGATTTAATGAAATGAGATATAGATTGGCGGACGGTGTGTCTTTGAATGAAATGTAGAAAAGTTATAAGCTTGGTGGAGAGTTAGATCTGTTGTTATCTCTATGTTCTAAATGGTCCCTTTTTAGTTCTTTCTCTCTTCATCTCCTCCCTCCTTCTTTCCCCCTTCTTGGCTTTTACTTTTTTTTTTTTCAACTTCCTTGTATCTATCATTCGGTTCATCTACCATTCGACTTCAATTAGCTTGAGTTAAAGGTGTTGTTGATGTTGATGTTGATATTGATAATCTTTATAATTTATTAAAGTGACCATTTGTTAACTTCATTGAATTTGATTTTATATTTGCTACTCACACATTTATATTTATATTAGATTGTGTATGAGTTTTGAAAATTAAGCTGGTCAAAATATGTTGTTTGAATAAAAAAATGATATTTTTTTAAGTATACAAGTTTACAGGCTATGAAATATTTAAATTTTTTCAATACAGACTAAGTCATGCAAGTCAATTAGTGATTGATTGTGTCGATTCGTGACTCAGTGACCTAGTACCTATATCGAATCGATGACCTATCCAAGTTTGATAACATTGGGCACAAGTACGGAGAGAGAGTTATGATATAATGGTAAATTAAAAAATGAAATTTATTGAAATTATTACCTTGTCACAGCGGTAAAGTTGTGCTTTGATGACTTGTTCGTCATGGGTTCGAATCCGGAGATGCGATCCTTATTCAACAGCGCCAACTCCTCGTCGTCCATGTCCTCCTCCTCCGACGTCGCACTTCCCCGTGCCATGGACTCTGGTGAAGCCTTCCCGCCGATGTGGTCGCAACACTACGGAGGACACTCCGGCGATGGCGTGGGAAAGGTGCCGACGGTGGCTAGCTTGGTGTGCGGAGATGGAGAATGATGGAGAATATGAGGCTCAGCTACAGTGCCGCAGTGCAAGAATCGGAAATGGAGAAGAGGAAGCGCAACGTAGGCTATATATATCATTAGGAATTAGGTTTACATTTACTTGGGCCAAGATCCAGATACCAATTTGCTTCCTGTACCCCCATTTTTGCTTTTTTTGGTACTGCTTGCTCATTTTTTTTAATTAAAAATTAAACTTGTGTTTTAATTTAATTAGTTGTTATTTACACTCTCCTTTATGTTCCTTGAATCCTTGTTTTGAATGTGTAGTATTATACTTTTCATTTCTCATTTCCTCCTATTTTGGATGATTTCTTATCTTATAGCATTTATATATGTGGTATAATTTATTATAAGTATTTTTTTATGGATTTCACAGTAGCGGCTTTATCGTTACACGCTGTACAGCTATAGCATTTTTGGGGTCGGCCACTACCGGCCGCTACCCGCTATTTAAAAATATGATACTACCCAACAAGTTTCATGGATTGCTGTGTATGATCGCCTGCTTCACATTGGACTTGAATGTTTATAAATTTGTTATTGTGGAAGTTTACAGTAATATTATATAATTATGTTTGTAATCTTTTATAAAAAATCTTTGAATAGTATTTTAATTGAATTACAATTGTATTTTTAATCAACATTTTTTTTTACTATTTAGTTGTAGTTAATTATAACGTGGGTAAGTATGGGTATGTAGATACCCCAATGGGTAAGGGTGGGGATTAAAATTATTATCCAAAATAGTATGAGTCATGGATACTTAGATCTTATGCTGCTGTTTATCTGTTGAGTTTGAGGGTTAACTGCCATGATGTTTCTATAATATTATTATCATTCTTGGGACAGGTTGTTGTTTTTATCTATCACCATGTTTGACACTATTATGATGTTCAGGATGTGAGAAGAGGGTTGAATTCAGTTAGGAAGATCTGCAGGGAGTATAACATTTCTGGAGTTCATGGTCCAATTATTGAGTTGCTGAATTGTGATGAAAAGTTTTTCACTGCTGTTGAAGTTACTGCAGCAAACAGGTCATTTCTCTCTGATATATCTTTTAATGTATTGATTTCATCACATGTTGCATTGAGCATTTTCCTATATTGTTTTGGGGGAGGGGGAGGAGAATTTGCCACATCGGTTGTTCCATCTTGTTATTTTTAGTCTTTGTTCTTGGCCTGATTTCTTTACTGGTTTTATATTTTTACACATTTGACTTAATGTTTTTATTTAACATCTTTTGTTTGAACAGCTTATTTCATGTGGTTGTTGAAAATGATGACAAGTCAACCCAGATAATTAGACATCTTAATTCACAGAAAGGTGGTCGAGTTACATTTATTCCACTTAACAGAGTAAAGGCTCCACGTATCACTTATCCACAGAGTTCGGATGTCATACCTCTTTTAAAGAAATTGAATTTTAAACATGACTATACTCCTGCATTCAGTCAGGTTAGCTTCTAAACAAATGTTATCTTTTATTTCACATGGGTACAACATCTTTATGTGCTATTTGGTAATAAAATAATTCCGAGGTTTTGGTCTATCAGATGTCAACTTAACATGAAAATTCGATGCACGATTTACGTATAAATAGCAATTATCAAACACCTTTATAGAAAATTGTTTTGTGAGATTCATTGAATGGGATTTTCTTAGAAGGCAATGTTGTTCTGCTTCTTTGTTTCAAATTGGATTAGATTTACATTTGCGTATGCTAATGTAGTAAAAATAATTAGGTGATAGTATATTATTAAATATCAATTATTTAGTTGCATTTGATATCCCGTAACTTGTGATATTTAATAGGTCTTTGCTAGAACAGTTATTTGCAAGAATTTGGATGTGGCTTCAAGGGTTGCTCGTTCTGATGGTCTGGACTGCATAACGCTGGATGGTTGGCCTAGTTCTTTTCATTGTCTGTCTACTTGATCTGGGCTGGTCTTGTGTTTTGCCCTGACAAATTGTCTGACTTATTACAGGTGATCAAGTAAGCAAGAAAGGCAGTATGACTGGAGGATTTTATGATCACAGACGATCAAGATTGAGGTTTATGAATATCATTAAGCAGAATGCAGACACTATTCGCATTAGAGAGGAGGAATTGGAGAAAGTTAGATTCAATCTACAAGATATCCTTTATGTTAATAAATGAATATTCTTTTTGTAGTTTTCATTTCTCTTAGGCAAAAAACTCATTATAAAATGCATATAAAAAAATGAGGAAATAAAGGAAAGAAAATCCAGATGATCTGCTTGTTGGAAGAAAATTTCTCCAAGAGTGAGGATAAAGGAAACTTTAGATGTGTTCACTTTTTGTTATAATGCATATTTGATATTTCTTCGATTAATTGCAACTTTACCCCTCTAATTTTACTAGTGTGCTGGTTACTTTTTCTTGTTTCTCGGGGCATATTCTTGTTGATGCCTTAAAAGAATGTTTTAAACTTTTAATGAGTAAAGGTGCATTGCTTCATAAAATTGTTTTATTAGAAATGTGTCAAGTTGAAGTTAAAAGATAATAAGATGTTCTACCTAGGTTTTATTGAGGACAAAACTTTTGTGTTATAGCATTTTGATTGTTCCATAATACTGAAGTCCAGTGGTTCTTTTGGACTCTATTATCGAGGGACTTCTTTATTATTTTTCCTTGCATTTGTTTATTTATTGATGATGATTGGTTTTCCTTTGGATGATTTATTTGCTTCATCTTATGCTAAAAGTCTTGTAAGAGAGCCTCAATTTGTTATTGACCTGACAACATGAAATGTCATATTTCTCTGTTTTTGTGAATGACTTCTCTGATGCCTAAGCTATTCCTCCAATGGTTGTTTTCACTGAATTAGTCTTACAGATAGACCAAAAGATTAATGAAATTGTTGCTGAACAGCAGAAGATTGATGCCAAATGTGCTCATGACAAATCTGTGATTGAACAGCTTAAGCAGGATATTGCTAATGCTAATAAGCAGAAGCTGTTGATTTCTAAATCACTTACAAAAAAGGTGTTAATGAATTTTTCAGTTATACTTAATTATCCCCAGGGAGCTACTTTGGTTGGTAGTTGCTTGTGGAGTTTTTCACTACTTTTTTAATACTTTTTCCTTAATTGCTTGTAGGAGAAGTCTGTTGGGGATGTCCAGAATCAAATTGAACAGCTTAATGCTAGTATCGCTATGAAGAAAGCTGAGATGGGCACTGAGCTCATTGATCATTTAACACCAGAGGAAAAAAAACTTTTGTCGGATCTGAACCCTGAAATCAAAGACCTTAAAGAGAAGCTTGTTGCTTGCAAGACTGATCGTATTGAGGTTATTCAATCAATTGTATTGGTGCTCATAATCTTCATGAAGTTGGTGTTCTTATTCTGACTTAAAATTTTCCAGACTGAAGCACGGAGAGCAGAGCTTGATACCAATCTAACAACTAACCTTAGGAGAAGGAAACAAGAGTTGGAGGCTGTAATATCATCTGCGGATGCTGACTCTTTGGTTGCGGATGCTGAATCAAAACGGCAGGAACTTAGTGATGCTAAAATATTGGTCGATGATGCAACAGGGCAGCTTAGAAGTGAGACCTTCAAATTTCAATCAATCTAGTCTTTTATCTATATCTTGAATATATTTCCTTGTTTAACCAAATATTCTTCCGCAGGTGTTACTGAAAGTATAAATGACCGAACACGGCAAATTAAAAAGATCAAAGATGAATTGAATAAATTGAAGGTAATAATGACCTTATAAATTGCTCACTGGTATGTGTATTATTGCTCCGAACAATGATGAAAGCTTTTGGCTGTAGTATTTGGAGGACGAGTATGAAAGGAAACTTCAGGAAGATGCAAAAGAATTAGAGCAATTGCAGAGTAAAAAAAATACATATGCTGCTAAAGAAGAGGAATATGCCAAGAAAATAAGGGAACTGGGGCCATTGACATCAGATGCTTTTGAGGCGTAAGTATTTTCTTTCACCATATTTTTCTTTTTTTTTTTTTGTGTGTGCATTAGATGAATTATTTTAGAGGGATATGAAAAGAAAACTGAAAGATGCTATGAAAAGCATTAAAGGACTCCATTTCTATTATCAAAGGAAAAGTGACAATGTTCTTCCACAATCTATTTGATATTGTCACCTTCTTAACTAAGCCTTGTACTCGTCAGATATTCCAAACTTCTGCAATGATACATTTTCATTGAACACATTTATTCTCACTCCTTTGTCATTAAATATGGCATGGCTAACTCCTGCATCCATTCAGACAAAGCATGTGTCCAAGCATATGAACAGGAAAATAATCCTATCTCCAACAATTTTGGATTGTTTCGTTATTTCGGCTATTTTATTTTATTTAATTAATATTAGGTATTTAGTCTTTTTTGGGGGTAAACTTGATTACTGTGACATGGTATGTTTGATGATCCACCAGATATGGTGCTATTACAGTTTATAGCTCGCAGCATTGCAATTTATCATTTTCTCTGTAATTTGTTTTTAGCTAACTTTATTTAATTCTTTTCCTTTACTCATTGCAAATGCCAGGTATAGACGAAGGAATATTAAAGATTTGCACAAAATGCTGCACAGGTGCAACGAGCAATTGCAGCAATTCAGTCATGTAAACAAGAAAGCACTTGACCAGTATATAAATTTTACAGAACAACGAGAAGAACTTCAGAAAAGACAGGCTGAACTTGATGCAGGAGATGAGGTACTTTGCAGGGATTTTCATTTGGAATGCCCTTTATTCCCCAAAGAATTAAAAGTTTTTTGAGGACTACACTGCTTAGCATATATTGTTAGTTCTGCACTTTACTTTCTACATGTTTTGGTGCAACTGATCTGTCATGGTTCTGAAAGTTGCTTTTTTATGTGTCCCTTTAGTAGGTCTTGTTAACCAATCCCCGATATGTAGAATAACCTAGGAATGCTTATGTCTGATTTGGGTTCAAGCTTGATTTTGCAAGTCAGACTGATTCCAATGCAACTAATGTATCCTACATTGCCATCTTTTTTGATTTATTGTATTGAATAATTACAGAAAATTAAGGAGCTGATATCAGTGCTAGATCAACGGAAGGACGAGTCAATAGAACGCACTTTCAAAGGTGTTGCTAGGCATTTTCGGGAAGTATTTTCTGAACTTGTGCAGGGGGGGCATGGTCATCTGGTTATGATGAAAAAGAAGGTTTGTGATCATTCTTGACTTATTGTTAGGATTCATTTGCAACGTATGAGACTTGGAGTCCCACATTGGAAGTATGTGATTCTAGTGTGGGGTTTATAAGGCCTTGGGCTCTCCAACTACAATAACTAGCTTTTGTGGTGTGGTTCTCTCAAGGTTCTTATCACGTTTCTATTCAGTTCTTTTTTTGAATGAGAAAAAATGTTTATAACTTGTTATCTTGGTTTCACATTTACAAATAGTTTTAAGTGGACATTATTTTTTTAATGTTTTCATGTCCTATTGATTCCATTCTCTTGTTTCAATGTGGTGCTTGATTATTGCTTTATTTCTTTATATTTTGCTAAAAAGGTGTGAGGAATCTCCAGCAGAAAGTTTTTTTAGTCATTGTAAGTGATATGAAAGTGGTATTTCTGTATTGTGTTTCCTTTCCCTCAGGATGGTGATCATGATGACGACGAAGATGAGGATGGTCCTCGTGAAGCAAATCCAGAGGGGAGGGTAGAAAAGTACATTGGAGTGAAAGTGAAGGCAAGTGTATTCTTTTTATGCCTTTATTTTTATTTTTAATTTTAATGTAAAGTTTCTGCCAGAATGGTCGAGGGTTTGTTAATCACACCTGTTGGGATGAGGCTATTGTTGTTTGTATTGGAATGCTTGAGGGTTTGTTTTGTACATTAAAAGAGTCAGATAATAGTATGGGGTAGGAGATATTTTTCTTCATATCTAGAGATATTTTTCCTTTCTGGTTTTTATTTAGACTTACGTAATGCAACCAATCAAAAGCAAAACTTTATATCATGTAACAACACAAACTGCATTAAAATAGCTGTGTCGTTCACTGGTCCTTTACTGCAGTTTCCCCAGCATTGCTTCAAAAAATTGGTGATTTTTATTTCTACTGTATTACAAGTACATAACATAGCATCTAAGTTCTGACATTTCTGGACATGTTTGTGGCTTGCAGGTCTCATTTACTGGACAAGGGGAGACACAGTCCATGAAGCAGTTGTCCGGGGGTCAAAAAACTGTTGTCGCCCTTACACTTATCTTTGCCATACAGCGATGTGATCCTGCTCCCTTTTATCTATTTGATGAGATTGATGCAGCGCTGGATCCACAGTACAGAACTGCTGTTGGAAGTATCCTTTTTATGCTTGCTACCATATTAAGTCAAATGTCTGGTCCTGTGTAATTCTTCCATCTCTATTTACTGCACACCTCATCTTCCATTGAATGATATGGTGCATATTGGAGGTAGTAGAGGTTTAGGTTGATGTTATACATGGTGAGTCTTCAATCATTGAAAACCAAGTCCCATTAATTGATCATAACGATATCGTGGAAATGCTGCGCGGACCCATATATATAGAAACAGAAACAGAATCACCTTGATACTAAACCAGATCGAGCCCGGGCATACCTGCTATTATGTACCTATCACTTAATGACTCAACTCAAAATTGTGTGGAATGGAATGGGATGGAGTGCAATGAAATGGAGTGGAATTAAATTATTGTTTCATTGTATGAATATTTTTATGATGAATTGGAAAAAAAAGTGGTTCCGTCCCATACCCCTCAAATTGGAGTGGAGGAAAAGAAGGGGGTATTAGGGACAGAGTGCAATGCTGTCCATTAGATTCCATTTCATTGTATCCTATCCTATCCATACAATAAAACCTAATATTATTCCATTCCATTATACTCCGTACAATCTCTTTTACATCTCCTAGATTATTTTTAAAAATCTAATGTTATCATATCTTAGATTATCCATTAAGGTTAGTTTTCGTATCTTCTTATTCTCTCTAAACATTGGTTTCCACTTTTCCTTATCTCCTGATATTTTTCCTATTTATTTAGGATTATTAATTTGATTAGTATAGATAAGGGTTTGTGCTTTAGGTTTTATGAACAATATTATCAGTTATATTTCATATCAAGTCAATATAATATTTAGTCTCTGTTCTCTCCGTTTTGGTGGTCAAAATGAGACAAGGCTTTGTTGTTGGTTGTACGAGTTTTTGGTGAGATTTATTTAAAAATTAATTAATGTTTGTGATATTCTTTCTGAATGATATCTAGATTTCCTATTATACCATTGTCCATTTTGGAATTCTTGATCTTAGATAGATATGATTCGTCGCTTGGCTGACATAGCAAACACTCAATTTATCACAACAACATTCCGCCCAGAGCTAGTGAAAGTTGCTGATAAGATATATGGAGTAACACATAAAAACAGGGTCAGCCGTGTTAATGTTGTATCTAAGGAAGATGCTCTGGAATTTATTGAGCATGACCAGACGCACAATGCTGCTGAATAAGGTTAATGTTATAATTTATATGATACTTTATGGTTGTGATAATTCCTACTCGTATTTGGAGTGTTTCCTTCTATTATTAACTAACTTGGGCTAGTGCAAAATTTTGCGACTCTGTAGATAAAAGTTAATTATAATTGTTGCATGCTTTTCATTGAGAAGTTGAAAGATTTTTCTGAGCATCATAACTGTGTAACTTGTTTGGGCAATGGTTTAAATGACCCAATGATCATACACATTTTCTAATGATATACTTGGTCAGTTGGTTATATTTTTTGAAGTGGTATTTTTTGTGTTGTTAGGTGCTTCTGAATCACATGGTCTGAACTTAAATTAGTCAACTCTGGGTCTGGGACTCTTCGAAGATTGTATCGTAGAGATTGTAGAATCAAGTTCATTCAAATTCTTACAACCTACTATTTATCTGATGTGTAGTGACTGGTGTGATGCCAACCTAAGTCTTGGAGTAACCAAAGAGCTTGGTCAGATATGTTTCCAAAGTTGAAAAATGATCTAGTCCCCCTCATTGTACAAATTTAGTCACTTTTTGTAGTGTTTTAGATTTGTTATTTTCCATTTTATACACCAAAAAAAGTATCATGAGGACTTTATCTCTTTAAATGTATCAATACAACTTGACTGAAATTAATTTAGGTTTAATATGATTTTTGGATATAGAAGATTTTAGAAAAGAAAAAGAAATCTTTCAGAAATTTTTATATATATAGTTTAAAAATGTTATTTATGTTGCACCCTTAGTTAACCTATAGCTGATTAATAAATAAATAATTTAATTTAATTTAATCAGTTAACTTTTTACTATTAATTATTCCTTATGTAAAGAAATTGGTGGATATGCGTGGAAATTTTTTCAGGGTCAAGTAAATTATTAGTTAAATAATATAATAATTAACAAAATTTAATTAATGTACTTCTGGAACATGCCTCACAAGGCTAATAAATATTTCTCTTTAAATCTTATCATAATCACGATAACTAGTTCTAAATTCTTAATTTCCAAAAGAAATAATCGTTGATTTATTATTCAATAGTTGTAAGTTGCAATAGTTATATAAGTGAATCATGATTCAATGAACCATTTTGAATCCTAGATAAAAGGACTTTATATCCAAAAGTAAATTAAAATATAATGAGAATTAGATAACCCATTGTTTTGTTTTAGTTTAACCTTCTTTTATATTTCGGCATAGAAACTAGAAATATATTTCGTCAAGAGAGAAGATAGCGAACCTAAGTCCATATCAACAAAACATAGAGATAAAGTCTTTCATCTTATTTTTCAATTTTAGTTTCTTAAATTATCTTTGTTAGAATAATTAGTTATTCGTCAAATTCTTTCACTAATAATATTAATTTTAAATGACGTGAGAAATACTTAATATTATCAGTGAACATATAAATACTATAAAAAAATGTTACATTAGATAAGAATTTCTCACGTTAGTTAAAATTTTCTTGAGTGTCACATATTATAATGTACAAATTTTCTATCATGTCACATATATAATAGACAAATTTTCTGTCACTCTTATCTGATTGAAATTTAATTTTAAACAATAAAAATTTAAAATTATTAAATTTTAATAAAATATTTAATAATTTTTTCAAAAAAAAATATTTAATAATAAATTAGAATTTTTTAATTAATTAAAAATTAAATTTCTCTCTATCTATTATTTTCCTGTTAATTTTTTTTTAAATAGTACTAGTATCAATAATAACCCAACAGCGTACCACAATACCAGTTAGGCGCCGTCTAGCCGGAAGCACCGTATCTGCGGTGATCGCACGTTAAAATTCTTGAAATCTAAAACCATTCGTTCTCTTACATTTCACAGGTATGCTTCTATACACAGACACTGAATCTCGTATCAATAATTATCTGCCATACACGATAGCCAATCACACTGACTTCATTTTACGTGTTTGATAAAGTGCCTAAGGTTTGTGAATCGTGTTTACATTAGCTGGTTCCACTGTTACCCTTTGGATTCAAGTTTGGATTTTGAGCATAGGGGTCATTGGGTCACTTCAATTCCCTCCCTTTTTCCTCCTTATTGGTTTCACCCGTTAGCGTTGGTAGGAACTGAGAAGTCTGTTTCCAATTCACCCAATTTTCTTATGTTAATTCAATAGTTTGAGTTTTCATGCGTATTGCTATGCACATCGTGTGAAGATTTGTTTGTAGAGTACGAATTGCTTTCTAACGTATTTTTATTTATTTTTTGCTGGGTTATTGGATAAAGATGTTTAATAATCAGTTTATATATTGTTTTCCTTTTAATTATTTTTTATAAATTATGCTTCCTTGTGTGTTGTGCTTATTGTTTTTGTTGGGAGCCTGGCAGTGGTGGCTTACATATAGGGCTGATTTATTTATGTGTTGTTTTCTGAGTCTTGACTAGCCCTTTGAAGTTTGAACTATAGCAAAACAGTAGGGAAGAAACTGAAAATTGGTATAAAGTGAGATACTGAGAGCACTTTTTGTTACTTATTGCCTGTCTATCATGAAATAATGTATAGTATAACAGTGATACTTGATATTTTTCCTTTTATGTGGGAGAGAACATATGCTTTATCTTCGTGCAATTTTTGTGTCTTTGCTTGGGGTGGGCATGGTTATAGAGCAATGTCTGATGAATGATAATAGGGGGTGGTGATCTTCTTTTACTTCACCTTGGTTTGTGATTTGGTGAAACTGTGTTTTGCAGAGTATAAAGAACAAAGAGGAGAAAATGAACAAGGATAAGATCTTCAAGCTAGCAAAGGGGTTCAGGGGTAGAGCCAAGAATTGCATAAGGATAGCAAGGGAGAGGGTTGAGAAGGCCTTGCAATATTCCTACAGAGACCGCCGTAACAAAAAGAGGGACATGCGATCCCTTTGGATCCAAAGGATCAATGCTGGCACCCGCATTCACGGGGTATATCTTCTAATTCCTTTGATTGTTGACCAAGTTTGTTTGGTTTCTGCTGAGTAAGAGCCTAAAGTTTGTTTATTAGAAAATAACCAGTTATTTCTTTTGCGTTAGTTTATGAAACTTGGCAATGTCTCCACTTGAAAGCTCTCGAAGCAAACCCATGCTTTATATATTTAAATTATTGCTCCTTTAAATAAGGAGCATGGGGAATATATAGTCACATTGTAGTTCCGTTCTGATATCCAAAGGAAAATTCCTGCAAATCTGAGATTCTTTGCTTTAGCATTGTCTGGAAACTCAGGAGTCAGGACTGACTTCCCCAATCTTCAGTTGGGTTTACTTTTCTCCTATTAATGCATATTTTTTATTTGTGAAATAGCTTTCAATGAGTTCCCCCTTTCCCTAATCATATCATGTATCCGGTATCCTCAAAAGTGGAAGGTCCTTTTGTTGCCTATCTTACAAAAGTAAGACCAAGCAACTTCTATTGTTCTCTTGTCATTGCTTTCAGTTATAAGCTCAGTAGGATGTGACCTTCTAATGGTAAATGGTAGAAGTGAATTTGTATTCTTTATTAGGAAGCATAGGAGAATGTATGGGATGAGCAAACCAGTAATTTTTTTATATTCAGAGATGGATTTTGTCTTTGTTTGATTGTGATAAGAGAAGAAACCATGAAAGTGAAAATGAGTCTTTGAAGCAAAATAGCTTGCTTTGAAGAAAGATTGGATTCTAAGGTGAACATGCACCTGGATTCAAGCTAACTATATTTCTTGTACTAAAATGACTATGAACTGAATGCATGGTGTGTGCGAGTGATACACTTTAGCCTCAAATGGATTGAATATTAGGTGAACCTCCTTCTGGAATCTACAATTTTTCTCATTTATTTAACACCTCTATTGTTCCTTTTTATTTTTGAGTTTATATTTTCATGGACATATTCTTATTCCATTTTCTTTGTCAATAAACTTTTCCTTTTATTTGCCAGGTCAACTATGGGAACTTCATGCATGGGCTAATGAAGGAGAATATCCAACTTAACAGAAAGGTTCTGTCAGAGATATCTATGCATGAACCCTATAGCTTCAAGTCTTTAGTAGATATATCACGAAATGCATTTCCCGGAAACAAGAATGTGGTGGTTCCTCCTAGAAAGGTGGCCTTTTAGAGCATGTGGCACTTTAGCAAACATTTAGTGGTAGTTTATGTTAAAATCGTGAACTATCTTTGAGGAATTGGGTGTAGTACACTATATATTGGTATCAATTTTGTATGCTTGTTATTCACAAACTCGTGTACTTTGTTACATGATCTTACTCCTCCGCTACCCCTTTTAATTGCTTTGGTATCAGAAACATTGTACAATAATAAACCTTGATCTCAACTACGATCAATTTTATGGATCATTGGCTGCCATTAGCCTCTATAAAAAAAAAAAAAAAAAGATTTTTTTTAATATATGTTAAAATTGGGAAGGACAGTTGTCTCTGAGGTTACCAAACCAATTTGAAAGCGAAGTTTATAAGATAAAATTGCCAAGGCTCCAGAGTAAATTTTATTTTAAATAGCGTGCTTCTTTTCTAGTGCTAAATGGAGTTTCTCTAATGCTTTCATTACAAAGGTACACGTGTAAATCAATTGTGAGTCTCATTGTAGGAAAGGAACCGTGAGACCTTTGAGTAATCTTACTTGGTGGGGTTTGTAGATAAACCAAATCCAAATGGAAATAGAGGATCATAATATTTATCGCCAACATTCATTGGGAGCTGGTCAACTGTCTTGAACCATGTTCTTGCCAACTTGCCAGTGAATCCGTAGTCACCAAAGAGAAGATCAGTTACACCTTGGCCTTCAGTCCCTGGAAGCCATGCAGCCACAAGTGCGTCTATTTTTGATAGATATGGCTGAATCACAACTGGTCGGCCGGTGATGAGAACTACCACACATTGTATAGACCCACATACATTGGTGATGGTGCTTGGACCTGGCTCTGGTATAGTCAGGTTCAAACTATCACCAAATGTTTCTGCATAAGGGTGTTCACCTACAATGACTATGGCATAAGAGAAGTTGTTGGACTTGAAAAACTTGGAGTCAGGATTTTCATTGTAGACAACTTTAGTAGCAGGATCAATTGTTTGTTTTACAGCATCAAGGATTGTTGTACCTGCAAGTAAAATGGTATTTTTTTTTTTGTCAAATTTTTGTAACTATCCTACAAAAAAATCTTATGATCAAATATCTCAAGTTGCTGTGTATGAGTGGTTTTCATGTTAACCCATATAGGTTTTAAGTGCGTGATTAGTTTTCAATTGGTGCATGTTCCAAAGCATGTTCAAGTGAATCCATGAACGTGGTGTCATTGGATTTAATGTTTGTTTCATGCTTTAGAACGGAAAACCAAACACACCTTTATGGTTCAGAGTTGATGTTTTTTAACATGTAATACTAAATAGTCCCTCCAATAGTGTAGAGTTTAAGTAACCTTATATACACACTCCTAAGCCACACCTGAGAGATTTCTACAAAGGTAGTTTTCAGATTAATTTTAAACACACCAAAATTAAGCATGTTGGCTTACCGACTGTGAGATTATTGCCCACAAGCCCCTGCCAGGTAATTGTCCATCCTCCACATTGATAACCCAAATTGTCAGCATGACTTCCTGCCACCAGTATTTTTGCAGCATTCTTGGGAAGGGGAAGCAGAGGCTTCTCAGCAGATTTACCATTCTTTAGCAACACAAGTGATTTCCTTACAGCTTCCCTTGCTAACTGTCTATGCTCCTGTTTAAGACACAATACTTGATCAACAAAATAATTCTTTCCATTTGAAAGATATGGTCGAAATTACATCCTTGAGAAAATATACCTCACTACCAAGTTGGTTCACCAGGCTTATATCAGCATGAGGATTCTCAAATAGGCCCATGACAAATTTTACTCTTAAGATTCTTCTCACAGCATCATCAATCCTACTTACTGGGATAATATTGTTCTTTACTTGATAAGTCAGGACATCAATGAATTCGGTGAAATTAAAGGGAACCATGATCTGTAAAATAATGTAAAGTCATAAACTCATAATAAATGAAAAGTCATTACATTAAATTTTAGACACTAAAGTCATAATATTTCTTTCTCTTGTTACCATATCAATGCCAGCACCAACACCAACTTGAATAGAGTATGAATAGTTTGAATGAGGAGGAGAAGTAATCCTGTCAATGCCTAGCCAATCTGATATGACAAAACCCTGAAAGATGCCAAAAAATAAACCTAAGGTACACAAGCTGCATGGTTACTCATCTTCAATTTGATGGACAACCATTTTCTGATTTAAAAATAGACTTAATTGGCCTAAAAAACAAAACTTAGAAAACCAAAATCGCACATAATTTAGATTAAAAGAACCAAAAAGTGCTCGTCAATTGCTTTATTGGAGAACTAATCAAATAAGTTTTATTTATTACCCTGAACTTCAGTTTGTTCTTGAGGTAATCAGTGACAAGAAAATGATTAGCATGCATCTTTTGGCCATTCCAGCTAGAGTAGGAGACCATTACTGTTGAAACCCCCTTGACAATGGAGTCATGATATGCGGGCATGTGAATTCGCAGCAATCCATTATAACTGACAACAGTATTGTTCTCATTAATGCCCTTGGTTGTGCCACCATCTCCTACATAGTGTTTAGCACAAGCTGCAACCTTGTTTCTGTGTCAAAGTAAATAAAATATTGAAGGTCAATATTGTAACCCCAAAAAATGTGATTTCTAATACAGCAAACGTTAATCAGCAACGGCTAATAAGATAAAGAAAAACCCTTTTACAGTTCTTTGTTTTCTGTTTCTGGCTAGACCATGTATACTCCAATAACATCTATATAAATTAATATACCTTGCGCTATATATTAGAGACTTTTGAAATTCGGTGGTTATGGTATCGCACTCCCACAATAAGGTTTTCCAATAAGTCAAATATATATTGTCCAAGTAGAAACTGATCATGTGGCATGTAGGTATTAATAAATATACGGAGAACATTGACTTTCATCAAACTACCAATTCCAGAATGCAGAAGTTCTTTTCTTCATTAACTGAATATTTTGGCAAGGGTATAGTGTCTTTACATTGAAACAATATTCAAGTTTTAATATTTTAAAACTTATAGAAGTAAAAGAACAAAATTTGTACACTGAAATCCCCGAAGAATAAAAAAAGGTAAAAGATTGTATAAATACAATGCAATGCTTTTGCCTAAAGAACACAAAAAATATAAATTGCAGTAAATCTTTTAATAATTATCAATTATAAACAAGAAGTGAACAGCAACTGAGTGATTATTACCCTCATATGTGCATGGAAGTATATATAAAGTCAAGGATGACCAATTAATCTAATGATTCACATTGAACTCAATAGCTATTTTATTTTAATTTTGCATTGTGAAGCTAAAACCCAGAATCTTACTTTCCAGCGACAAAGGGAACCCCCTTTTTGGAATTGCCACTGATGTCTCCTTGCAAACCAGGAATAATTTCAGTCATTGCTTGAACAATCTTAGGGTCCTCACTATAGCTTTCATAGCAACGTCCCCATCTAGGATCTCTGCAGACCTGTGGAAGAATAAGGCTATCAAGTATCAACATAGTAGGACACTAGATCAATGTTTAACTTTTATGGCATCTAGAAAAAATAAGAATCAACACTTGCTTAATTACCGCAATGCATGGAGCAAACACATATTGAATTCCAGTAGCTCTAACTTCAAGGGCAGTTGCATCTCCAATCTTCTTTATCAGCACTGGATCCCTATCAGCATTATATAATTATGGCTATTTATTCAGTTAAGCAGCTAGATAGTGCAAACAGATAAAAAATAATAATAATTCATTTTAAAGATCTAAAAAGTCTCAATAATAAAATTTTACAGTCAAATTTGATTTATCTCTGAATGAAGGATAATTAATTGAAGGGTCTAGTGATAAATCAAATGTTAGCATATTGAAATATTTTCAACTGCCTATAACAGCATTAGCATTTGAAACATATTACAAATGAGTAAAAAAGGTTAACATGACTACTAATTGAGTAATGTATACTTGCCTGGTAACTCCTAGCCCAACATTGTGGGGAAAAATGGTTGCCTTGTAGACATTATTGTGGCCATGAACTGCATCTATTCCATAAATCATTGGAATCCCAAGGCGGGTAGACAAAGATCCATTTTGGATCCCATTCACCATTTGGATCCAAGTCTCAGCCGGTGCCTTTGTTTCTGGAACACTCCCTCCCCCACTCAGCACACTCCCTGCCCATCAATCATCACATCACTTATATTTCTTTAATGTATGTCACCTCCATAATAGCAAACACTATTATGCCCCTTATATTAAACAAATCATACACTTAGATAAGGAAAAGAAAACATTACTAACTATTAAGAATAGTAAACTATAACATAGCATATAAGGCGCCAGTATTTGGTTAGAGTTTGGATGAGAGCAATTTACCAATGAAGTACTTCTTCATCACTTGAGGGGTGGCAACACTTCGTTCAATCTGCACCATTTGGCCTATCTTCTCCTCCAGGGTCATTCGCTTCAGCAAGTCCTTGATTCTAACATTCAGTGGCCGTTTTGGGTCTTTGTACTTCAAGTATTCTGCTTGTGAAACAGAAACCAGGCAGCAAAATAGAAGAACCAACACAAGGGGTGTCGAAATTGCCCCCATTTGAACACTTGAAAGTTGAACCTGCATATAGTGAAATATTTTCACAATAGGCATATAATGTTAATCCCATTAATTGACATGCATATGAAGCAAGAGAATAACATGTCAATCTAAAAACACATGAAAATGGAGCATAGTCTAAGGCATTAACGAAAGGTTACCAGTATTCTAGGCACTGAAGTGAAGTGAAGAAGTTGAATGGAGAGTGAGGAGGGAGATAATAAAGTGGGTTTGAGAGTGAGGTATGCTAATTTAAGAAAACTTATAAGGTGTTCCAAAACTATTATTATCCCTACTCTTTAATAATCTTTAGTTGTTTACATAATACATAATTAACTGTTATTATTTTTTAAAAATAAATTAAAAGTAAGTATATATGATGTAGAAATTGATCAAGACTATATACACAGTTCCAAACTATCTAATTAATGTAGAAATTAATCAAGACTATATACACATGGAGAGTGAGAGCAGCTGTCAGTGATTGGTCCCAGACTCCCAGTACAATTACAGCCTGTGCTTCTCAACAACATTCTCATATATATATATATATATATATATATATATATATATATATGCATATGCAGATATTAGTTATGTGAATCATATCATTACCTTTCAGTATTAGCGTACTAATCATAAATAGTAAAGAAAGTTTAGTGTTCATGCAATCTCACTGTAAGAATCTTTACACTGTAGGAATGGGATATATTGTGCAGTAGTCGTTAATTATGTCTTATGGTAATTGTTTTGTACTGTTGGTACTATAGCTTATAAACTTTGTTGATGATGATGTATTTACGACTGTATTTTACTGTTATACCACTTCTTGAGAATTCTAACATGTTAATAAAATTTACTTTGTTGACTGTTAAAGAAAACACTATCAATTAATTATAAATTATGTTAGATATAACATTTAAAACAACTTTTATAAAAATTATCAAATTTACATGTTATAATTAGTTGGCAATTTAGAAAGTAGAAACTTTAAAATCTTTTCATTTTATACCGTCTATATTTAAATGAGATCAATACCGTATTATTATCTAATTACAAATTATTTAATTTTTTTAAAATAATTATTTTAACAGTTAATAAATTTATCAAATATTATAAGTTTTGAATGATAATATAACAGATTTTCTTTTAGTTTATTTTATTAAGTTGAAGTTTCTGCATATTTGCTCCTAGATCCTGCAATTTTTATTTTTTATTTTTCCGGAGTCGGTGAATGATAATATAACAGGTTTAATTACAAGTTATAAAAATATAAAAATATTGAGGGTTTTATTTTAAGTAAAAAATCAATTAAAAAACTGTAAAACTAACATAACAAATGCTTAATTTAAATTTAAAGAATTAACAATGTATTTAAACCAAAAATTTACTGAACATTTTAAGTTGTTACACATTTATTGTGTTTGTGTCCCTGTTAATTGAATACATCTTTATTAAGCTACTGAACATTTGCCTACAAATTTACTGTGTCCCCTGTTAGATTGTACGCGGACAGTGACATGTTTATATGTCTTCTCGCCATTCACAATTTTTGTTCGCAAATGTTGCTTTCTGTTTCAGCGGGGACACAAGTCATCTCGTGATGTTTAGCTTAATAATTCATACAAATCCGAAATACGAGAAGAGTATGTACTTTATTAATCAAAAGTATTGATGTAGTCGTATATTGTTTTATTGATTTTTCTATTTATATAAGTAAAAATAATTTATTTAATAGAAAAATTTATGAATCATTGATATGAAAACATCCTGAGAAAAATTTTATATAACCATTTATTATTCTTTTTATATTCATCTTAAGAATATAATAAAAGAAATAATTTTGTATTGTCCTTACTTTACAAACCAAACATTTTCCATTTATCAAATCAAATTTAAAGCAACGTGCCTTTTACTTTCCCCCCTTTATTTTTCGAAACACAAGTCTATCATCATTTTATGGGACAAGGGACAACGGTGTCAATGTGTCATGCATGCACGTGGCATATTATTTAGGGAGGAAATTCATCTTGTAAACACGTGTCTCTAACTTCTATTTGACTCATTGCTTATATTACATATCATGCATATGCGGCATCATATTCAAATTAATATGGATTAATTTTATCTTGAAAATAAATTAGTACTTACAAAATAACAAATTACAGTATGAAACTTTGTCGGCAGTGTTTGTATTTAGAAACTGACCATATCTTTCTTATAAATAATGTTCCTGAAAGAAATGATAAACTATTTACAAAAAAAAAACGTTTATTGAAATAGTCTTTCAATTATTATTATTTATTATTAAGTGAATTGTAGTAAATAATTTAGAAAAACTCTTATAAAAAGAATCAAGAAGGACATCCAAGGTGCAACATTTTAGATTGTACATGGATAAACTTATTTAGAAACACTACTAAAAGAAGAAAATAAAAAGAAAAATAAGATGAATCTTTTAAAAGTAAAAATACATTTTTTATTAGTTAATTTTTTGAAGATCACCAATATAGTTTCTCTAAAAATGAGATAGTATCTATTAATGAGTTAATGAAAATCTTATTTTAACTATAAAAAAGTTCATTTCATTTTCTTTTTATTTTCTTTTATCTAGAAGTACTTCTAGAAAAATTTACATTCAAATAGATTATGTTATTAAAGTATAGTATAAAAATTAGAAGAATTCTACTTTCATAATACTTTTCTATAATAAATTTTACAATTAAAGAGATATAAAGAAAAGGAAGAGATAAGATACATGACTTGATAAATAAAAGGGAAAAATTGAATTATTAAAAAGTGATTAAAAAAATTGATATAACATATCATTAGAGCTAGTTTAGTGGTGAGTGATTTGGATGGAATACACAAGACTTTAGATTCTAACCTTGTCGCTAACAAAAAAAAAAAATAGATACATTAACATCATTGTTGTCAAGTTACTAAACTAAGTTTGTTCTAAAAAAATTATTTAAAAAAACATTTTAAGGGCCGATCGAAATGCTCTGCAGTCATGAATTTATACTAGCACTTATCAATTACCAAGATCTTCCAGAGAGTATTTTAGAACTGCAACAGGTTGAGTTTAATTAAAATATATAGCTGCAAACTTCCTAATTTACTTTGGTTAACAAAAAATTATCTTATAAAAATTGAATTGCCGATATGAATAAATTCAGCCGCACCAAATAAAAACCATATACCAATTTTTATAACCAGCAATTTCATTTCTTAAAACGGTTTGGTTAATAATTAAAGCACGCTTATGCGGATGTTAGAGTATTCAAGCAAGATGCAGGACACTTTTAACTATTTTACTTATACATAACTGGAGAACATAACTGTGAAGCTAGTCCTTTTCCTTGCTGCAAAAACTACCCAGCTGAACCAGCTTGTGTTTCTTATTGTAAACATAATTTTTTTAAAAAATTCCACTAGCATGCATGATCATTATGTCAAATAAAATAAAAGAAAAACTCCACTTATTTATTTTACCAAAAGGACTGAAAATTGGATAGAATAAGATCATTCTTCCAACTTATTTAGGATAGTGAGCACCATTATGTCCTTCCCATTTTCCATTTCAAGTATCTTTCTACAATGTCCAGTCCACAGAGTTCCTTGACCACAGGCATGGTTGCAGGGACCCCCAACTGAAATGTTGAATCTTCTCCATCTTGGTTGCTCCATGAAAGAAGCTGTTTCCTTGCTTCTTTTACAGCTGCTCTTGTGGCACAGTGAATGGAAGCTGCAAGAAGTAATGGCGGCTCTCCAGAAGCTGCAGCAACAAATTTCAATTTTTTTTTTCCTTTTAGATTTTCAAACTGGAATAAGTGAAGCTTTCTCAATCTTATTAACAGTATTAAATAAAAGGCTTAAATACCACAAATTATTATTTTATCTCTAGTTATAAGATTATATAAAAATTTGTTAATCTTGTTTTATAAGATCATTTTCTAATTTTTAGATGGATTAGTTATTTTTATCTATATACTTTTACTTAAGTATTTTTTTATACATTAATAAAAATAATTAAGTGGATAATTAAATGGATAGAGAAATAAGAAAAATATAATTTTAAAATAATAATATAAATAATTGATAAATTTAGTGTGGTTAGTTAAATTAATTATTTTTGTTAGAGATAGGGAGGAGGGACTATTTTCAAGTTACTAACACAATTTTTTTTACCGAACTATTATGCAGATGAAATTGAATTGATCATTATTTGCTCCATCCAATTCCATCCTCAGGCTTGATATCGAACTGCTTTTTTTTTTTTTTTTTTTTTTTTTTTTTTTTTTTTTTTTTTTTTTTTTTTTAATTCTGTTCCAGAGGTATTACATGCATCTCGTACCCAAGCTCGTATATTATTTAATTAGTTACTTTCCACTACAAAAGATATTGTTGACAAATATTTATGTCTTTATCATCCCTAGATTTTGACATTGAACTGTTAGAATAAACTAATGAATCAATGAAAGAGAGTGCACAAAACTACTCATTTCATGTATAAGTGAGGTGCATTCATGAGGAAAAATAAATAAGATCAATTTCACAAACAGGTTTTTCATAACTCCTTGGTCATACCTTTTGAAGAGAGAACACGTTGCTGGTGGTGCCCACTGTTGAGGATTTGAACATTAAACTGTTTAGGTATAGTGTCTATTGTTGGGATTTTGTAGTTCCAAGTGCCGTCTTGCAACACCAAACCATCAAGATTTGTTTCAAATTCTTCAAGCATGAAAAATCCTAACCCCTGGACAAAAGCTCCTTCAATCTGCAGGATAGAATTGTGTTGTTAAGAAGGATAAATATTCAGACTGAAATAACGGAATAGTTGTAAGTAGTAAGAGACCATAAACATTCTAGGACCTCCAATTAGGAGTTGATTATTGTGTTTTCCACTTTTACTATTAAATTTAATTTTTGGCATAGGGAATATTGTGCCAGTTCATTGTCCTTTTTTTCACTCCCAGAGGGTCTTGATGTGAGAAGTTGTGTAAATAAAAACTATTTTTGGACCCAACTCTTGTGTTATTCCTTGATATGGGGCTGCATAGAAAATATTTAGTTGGCTTACCTGTCCTAAATCCACAGCAGGGTTTAGACTCTGTCCACAATCATAAATAATATCTGTTTGCAAAAATCTGGTTTCTCCATTCAGAAGATCTATTTCCACCTGAGAAATAATTTCCAATATTTAGAATATCAGTCTAAGAAAAGTTGGCTCAATTACCTCGGTAACATGGTTTGTGTGAAAATATACATTAGCACTTAACATTCAAGAGAAGTAACTATCAAAGAACTAGAGAAAATACCATTTTGCTTTGAGATGTACATATAAAACAAAAAATAAAACCGACCTACCTCACTTACTGCAGCACCATAATTAAGGTAACTCATAGAGTTAATACTGGGTGCATACAATGAAGATGCTGATAAGTTCACAGCTTGCATGTATGCCTGTACGTTAATAAATTGTCAGCAACATGGTGATTGAATATTAATGCTTGCGGGATAGGAAAATAAGAAGAAATTCTCTACCAATTCCATTTGCACAGGAAATTCCCTGAATATTTTCCTAATTATAGTAATTATGATCCAATAAATTGTGAGAACGCTAAGTGCCAGTGTGCCATCTTCCGCACTACATACTCCAAGAACTTAACAGGAAAAGCTTGAAACAATACATCTCATGCACAATTACAAATACTAATAATAATATACATGCATCAATGTGAATTGAAAAACACAAGTTTGTAAACCTTTCAGTGGTCAGTAGTGAAATTCAATCATAAATAGTCTGTCCACATGGATCATAAAGAGAGAAGACAGTTAAATTGCCACTTGCTTCATGTTATGACTTATGAAGAGAACTGGTTTTATCTTCTGGGAACTTCCTCCCACAATCATGAAGATAACTTTTTAAGAGGAAAATTTATCAATGTTCAAAATTGAGCTCTTTTACTTTATTTATAGTAGCTACCTGAAGAATAAGGGTCTCCCACTTGATAGAGCCCATTTTCTCCTGCAGCTTTTCCTTAAGAGGCTTTAGCCTCTCTACCAAGATATTACAGCAAAGCCTAACTGCTTCGCAGCTTGACTCTGATGTAGTGCTCCCAGCAGTGAAGCCTCCTTGAGTCAAGCTCACCGTATCAGATTGCACAACCCGTACTTTGTCCAAAAGACCTTCAGTTCCATCACATTGAATAGCACCGAGACCATATGCAGCCATCTGTTTCACCTTTGTCCAAAGACCTTGACCCAATTCAATTCCTCCAACTTCAACAACGACAGACCCATCTGAAAAAATACTTACTTTTCCAGGAGTTGGTCTTAGAGACAGTTGAATCACAACTGGTACTCGAGAAATTCCTCTTTTCTTCCAGGTGTTAATCCTGTTGAACTCTTGCACCAATTTATTTCTCTGGTCATAGTTTGCAGAAACAGCCAACTTACTCCATATTGAAGGCAAAGTATACTCATAAGGTTCACCATGATAGTACTCATAGAATGACTGAAGACTTTTGTGTGTGTGAAGATTAACGCTTCTGACAGAATCTACATCCATTAAAAGTGTAGCTGCAACATTTTCTATAATAGCTTCAGCTATAAATGATCCCTGAACCTCCCCAGGGCCCCTCATTGCAGATCTACTTGGATGATTTGTTCTGCATAACTTTATATCAAAAGATAGTGCACCCCAGTCGTACTTTTTAAGTGCGTAAACTATACCGTTTGGCATAATTATACTTACATCCGCATATATTCCTGCATTGACCAATATCTGAAGTTCTAGTGCAGTAATCTTACCATCATTCCTAAACCCAACACTGTAAGTTATCTTCATGGGATGCCTTCCTCCGGCCATTATCATATCTGTCTTTCGATTTAGATACATTCTAACTGGGCGCTGTAATTTATGTGCTGCTAGTGCACATGATGTGGCAATCTGCATGATCCTATGGTTAGTATTATAGACAATTAGACACATGCATGCATATGTAATTTTCATATATAACTTCTCTACTACTGAATCTTTTCTGCAATCTTACAGGATGGGTTAGAAAAAGGGACAAGATACAGCACATAATATTTTGAAGGAAGAAGGAAATAAAAAGACAGAAGTACAAAACCATTTTATTCTAATCCCAGGCTTGCCGTTGACAATTATATCATGCAACATATAATGGAAAGAAGCTACTTATATGGACATTTCAAGATGATGTGACATGACATAAGCTTCTATTTATAATCCACTGGAGTAAACTTCTTTTACAGTTTCAGAAATTTGTCTAATAAGAGAATGTACTAATATGTCTACAGAAATATGGTGATAAGAAAAAAAAAAAATTCAGATTATCGGTGACTTCTCCAAACTACAGAAAATTTGAAGCTTCGTATCTACCCTCTACATTAAAAAAAGTGATAGAGTTGAGTAATAAATAAGATTTTCAAAATATTAAAGCATAACTAAATACTTACAGATATTGCTTTTATGCCCTTTCCCCCAAAACCACCCCCAACCCTTCTTGTAATTACACGAACATTATTTTCAGGAATTCCTAGGCAACTTGCTATAGTAGAATGCGCAAACTCAGGGGATTGGTTTGAGGAGTAAACTGTAATGCAATTGTCTTCATCTGGAACAGCAAGTGCAGTTTGTGTCTCCATATAGAAATAGTATTGAGACCCAAGTTTCAACTGCATTTAACATTGAATTTGATAGATAACAATGAATGTTTGTTCAGCATAACCAATTAAACATTAATTATTCAGAAGCAAACTTAAACGTACATTGCATCAGAAACCAAGGTGTACAAAGGTATGGAATGAAAGGAAGAGGGGAAGCAAAGTAAATAATGTACCTCAGCAGAAAGAATCTTGTGATCCGCTTCAGCCATTCCTTTTGATATATCACCAACATGTTTTGGATAAAGAAAAGGAGGAACTTCAAAAAAGCTAGATCTTTCAACAGCATCTTCAACGGATAGAATAGGTGGTTCAAGATTTTCGGTATCATAATCAACAACAGCTGAGTTTGCAGCCATATCTGCAAGTTTCTGAGTATCTGCGACCTAAAGAAGGTATCCGGTGACTAAAATGGTAGTATTTCACATATCAATCTCCAAAGCAATGAAGCTCATACTTTATTGGATCAAAATGAGGGATATAAGAACTCACCACAAAGGCTAGTCGTTCACCAACACATCTGGCTATCTCTTCAGCAAAGAGAGGTTCAACCCCAAACATAGACTTAGATCCAATGTTTTCCCCACCAATGGGAATGTCTTTACTTGAAATGATATCCCTTAATCCATCCAATTGCAATTCAGGGGTGAGTTTTATACTTCTAACCCTTGCTAAAGGTTTTGCACTATAAATATATGCTCCATGTAAGCAATTTGATGGTGATGGAATGTCATCCACAAACACAGCCTCACCTATACATGATGATTATTCATAAATATGTACTTGTTACTGAACAAAAATTTAAACAATTAAACATGAAAAGTTATAATTGACAGGCACCAAAGCAGGATAAAATAAATCTTTCACACACAAAGTCTAGTCTATGGCCTACAGTATGAAGTGGACTTGTTAGCATAGTTATCTTGACAATAGTTATAAGGAAACCAGAGACAAGATGCAAAATATGGATACACAATTCGTCAGAACCAAGAGCTTGGGGAACAAGTTTTTTATGAACATAGGGGTTTTGACTTCTGCTATGTAGCAATTGGTTATAAAATACTACTAAATGAATATACCAACATGGTGTGACATGGTTGGAGATAATCTTGTCTTTTAAGCACGTGGTCAGGTGTTCGATCCCTGGTCCATGTGTATGGAAAAACATTTATTGGGAGAGATCAGACCCTTAAATGGATCTATGTACCTCAAGGGATTAGTCCTTGGCTCTCATCTGAGGGATACTACGGGTTCAACCAAAAAAAAAATACCGGACTGCTCCAAAGCAAGAGATCACAGGAAGGGAAAAGGGGGAGGGCTTTTAGAGAGGGAAAAATCTGTCATATTTGCTAGCTTGTTGCTACAAGCTTCTAAGGAGAAAGAGAGGCATATTTTTATGAACCTGACAAAGAGATTGATGTCACATATCCAGTGGAAGTGAATAATGATAAGCATTGTAGGATCTAGAGAGGGTAAAATGTATTCCACCAGGTCACAAGCTTACAACCTTATAATTGCTCAAGGATTCACTTTCTAGCAAATGGAATTTAATATAAAAAAGTACCAACTTTTTTCATGTAAGTTTAGTACTTTTGAAACAATTATAGAAATGCAAAGACAGAAGGCTGTCAATCAATTCAAAACTCAATGATACAAAACAAACCTGAAGCTTGTAGTGCAGCTCCAGATTTCATGATTGGCTCACCAACAGGATGATAGTCACAGCCTGCTTCAAGGATTTGCTTACCAGATGACAGTAAAGTTGGAACTTTGTCATGACGAACCTGCTTCTGATTCTCTTTTAACTCAAAATCCTTAGCATAAGGAATATTAATATGTCCATTAAAATAACCATTGTTTATTGCAGAAGCGTCAAGAAGTGGGTTAAAGAACTGAAAAACAAAACCAGCTGCCAAACTTGAACGGTAAGTGGTTTTTGAGGTATCATCTTTAGGTACGATAGTGGCTGTAACCAAGATGACAGCATCGTATAGAATGCTAGCACTTAAAAGCTTTCCAGCTAAAAACTCCTCAACATTTTTTGCTCTGATTGCATGCTTACTCCCATAAGCACCAAAAGACAACCTACAAGTGTCAATCACAGTTCCACCAGAATCCTTGCATGGAGACACCTTAACCAGGAAAGCAGAATTTAAGTAAGAAAGGGCATTTCCAAGGGGTCGAGGAGAAGCTCGGTAAGTTTCAAAGAGGAATCTACTTCTTGGTTCTGATGATTCACTTTTATTGAGTTCCAAACTAGGAATTTTAATGCTCAAAAGCACACTTTCCAAACCTAATGGAGGTCTTTCGAGAAATTCCTCTAATGTTAGCCACTCAAATTGTGTACCAGTCATTATGTGAACCATTGCATCTACAGCAAGAAGTATTGTAGCAATATCTGAGGGAAAATTATTCTTTTGTGCCATAACTAAATTTCCACCTACACTGGCTGTGTTCCGAATATATCCTGAGGCAACTTTGCTCATATGGTCAGCAATCTTTTCAAGTATCATCACATAATGTGAGAGAAAGTCACTTCTGCTCTCTTCCTTCAGTGCTTTAATAGCTTTAGATATTGTTACTGCTGCTCCAATTTCAATCCCTGTTTGATCCTTTCTGATCTTTGAAAGCTCAGAAATTCCCCTTAGATCAATGTACTTATAATAGGCTTCCTTTTCTTTGTAATATCCCATACCTGTATTACTAACAACAATTTTTATCCGGGTTCCATTATCATGGTTTAATTTCAATAAGCTCTGAAGCTCCATTAGACTAATAGGTCTGTGCCAACTGTGTTTCTCAGAAGCCAAGAATACATCATGCTTGATTTCCTTCAAAAACAAAGGAAATCTACTATTCATTTTATTACGGTCATATTGAGGCAACCTACTAACCTTTAAGTCCTTGCTGTCTCCCTTTCTCCAGAAAGAGTTGAACCCCAAATCCTCCATATCAACATCAGCTGCAAAGCTTTTGCAGACATCAGCAATTGGTCGATACCCAGTACAGCGACAAAGATTCCCTGCAATTGCCTTTTCGGCCTCAGCAACAGTTACTTTTGAGAACCCAGCAGGTGGCTCTGGACAAGTAATCTTTTCAGCATTGACAAGAGTTCCAAAGAGGGAAACACACATTCCAGGAGTACAAAAGCCACATTGAGTGGCATGGAATCCTGAAAATCTTTCATGTATTGGGTGGAATCCTTCTTTAGAATTTCCAATGCCTTCACTAGTTGTTATTGAACAGCCATGTATGCTGCAAAGTAGTGTGAGACAAGAGCTTGCTGTAAAATCCTCAACTTGGCCAAGCACAGGATCGTACTTGGAGATTAAAACTACACAAGCGCCACAACCCCCTGAAACCAACCAACCATGTCTAAACATGAAGTACCAAGTTGAAAAAAAAAATAAAAAAATAGGACTACTAAAACACCTCCTTCATCTTCATGATTTGAGCATCAGAAAAATAAGATGAATTCCCCCGCCTAAATATATAGGGTGCAGATCAAATTACTCCAAGAAAAACACTTGGCAGAGTTACTCCATTCAATAATTCTCTCTCTCTCTCTCTCTCTCAACGATTCATTAGATTAAAAGTTTTCATTGAATAACTCAAGTTTACAATTTCTTATAGTTTAAAAATTATTTAGTACTTCTATCCACGCATCCTGTTCAACCAACCGAGTTATTCAACCAGCTTAGTTAGATCCTTTATGATTGAAATGATATTAAAATCTTTATGGGTTGGATTGCGGAAATTTAATATATACAAAATGTTATGGAGAACATTAACACTATCAAGAGTTACTCTTGAAGAACTTATCATGTATAATTGAAAATGAAAATTATTGATATAGCTCAAGAATTATAGGAACCGGTACAATACATGTTTTTTTTTCTTTGACAGAAGTACAGTACATGCTTATGATCAGCCTAATCAATATACTGATCGACATCTAATTCTTCCATTGTATCTGCTTCTTAAAACAGACAGAAAAGATGTGTTGGACAATTTAAAGTGACAGTAAGCATAAAGGGAGTTCAATTAAGTGCAAAATTGAAGCTGCATCCTACAAGGTCACAACAGCTTTGAACTAACCCGTTTGACCTGGAACTGGAAAATCATTCCAAGACCCTCCAAAATTATTCAGGATTTCACCAAGTGGAACCACAATTAATCTTACAGAGAAGGAAGGAGAAAGAAGGTGAATCTATATCGTAAATACCAAGCTTATTGACATAGAAAAACAAAAAAAATGGTTGAACACAAACTTATAGTATATACCTTCACCACAACCGAGCTTGACACTCTTGAAACGAGTACGAGTGCGTAAGAATTGGAGCAAAGTGGTTGAAGGGTCAACGTGGGAGAGCTCAAACCTCTTACCATTAACACCAAAAACCAAACTTGTTGGTGGTGTCTTCTCCAGTTCCATAGTTCAGCAAGTGTTATTTCGATCAGTTTTGATCAGCAATCGATTTGTCAATAACAAACAGATTGCTCGTAATCTGTGTCGATCTCACAAAAGGGCATATCGATATCAATCAATATATACAAAAATCCGCCAGTCGTGGTTCCTTACAGATCTTTCTTCAGATCATAATAGTCAACTGTTCTCGATCGACGTGGTCACAATGTTGATTCTTTCAAAACGCATGTTAATTGGTATCATAATTTCCAATTCATTCTGTTTCTGTCACCTCAACCAGCTAATTCAACAAATACTTTATTGATTCGTTACTCTATATATGCACTTTCTCACCCATCTTTCCATGCTGCTTCCCGCACCTTTCCATGCTGCTCCATGCAAATGTTAATTTTTTTATCAACAAATTTTAATTTATTAAAATGTTAATTTTATCAGAAGAACAGAGAAGATCAAATTCGACAACCTTTTTTTTTTTTTTTTTTTTTAATCATCCAAATCACTTAAAATTTCTAAACAAAATAGGTATTGGGACTTGAATCCTCTTCCCTAAAAATCTTCCTCCATTTCCTCCGTTTTGATATTGGAAGAGATAGAAAATGAAAAAAGATAAGATAAGGATAGAGAAGATGGACTTGTGGTTGTAAGTTTAACGAAGAAGAAGGCAACACCAAAGTGTCATGCACAAAAGTCAACGAGAGAAGAGCGATTATTGCGGCGGGGCCCAGGGGAGGTAAGAGAAGAAAAACGGTGTTAGACATGAAAATCAGTGATGTGAAGGTAGCAATGATAATGATATGACTGACTATAATCATTAACTAAAAATATAATTTTTTTTTCACAAAATAAGTGTTGTCTTTCATTATTTTATATAAATTAACAAAAATTAATAAATAAAAATAAATACTAATTTTATAAAATTAAATTTATTAAATGGATGAATGAGAATATTATTAATATTAGATTAAAAATTAAAATAATATTTAGTAGGAATATCAGTGTAAAATAAGTGATGAAAAGATAACAATAATATGGTTGACCATAATGATTGATTAAAATATACTTCTTTCGTCACAGAATAAATCTCCCTTTAATATTATTTTATACTGATGAAGAAAATTAATATAGATAAAAGAAAGTAATAATTTTATAAATTAATTTCATTAAATAGATTAAAAAGAATAATATTAAGACATTTCTGCACAAAATTATAAAAATATAAGATACACACATCAATGTTTTAAAAGTTTAATTTCTATGTATTATTAATCAATTAAAAATCATGGTATGCATGACATTTAAAAAAATTATTGTTAAAGTCAATAAATTTATCATATATATATATATATAAAATTTGTAATTGGATAATAATATAAAAATTATTTACAGCATCAAATGAATACAATATTTACTCGTGTAAAATATAAATTCTACCTGCTGAATTAGCGTCTTCCACTTGACAACCCATTTTCTCCTGTACTTTTTCCTTGAGAGGCTTTAACCTGTCAACCAAGATACCGCAGCTAAGCCTAACAGCTTCACGGCTAGACTCTGATGTTGTGCTTCCAGCACTCAGCAGTTAACCCCCCTTGAATCAAGCTCACAGTATCAGTTTGCACAACCCTTACTTGTTCAAAAGACTATCAGTTCTATCACATTGCACTACACCAAGTGCAAATGCAGCCATCTGTTTCAACTTTATCCAAAGACCCTGGCCCAATTCAATTCCTCCAACTTCAACAACAACAGACCCATCTAAAAAATACTCACTTTTCCTGGAGTAGTTTTCACATTCACCTCATACAACACTGGCACTCGAGAAATCCCACTTTTCTTCCAAGTGTTAATCCTGTTAAACTCTTTCACCGATTCAACTCTCACTTCATAGTTTGCAGAAACATTTAACTTACTCCACATTAAAGGAATAGTATACTGATATGCGTCTAGCATATCATAAGTTAAAAGAATAAAGGAATCAATCATAATGGAACGATAATTGTATATATATGTGGAAGTTTTGATTATTTCATCCTCAATCATACTATTACTCATTTTATACATTTTTATAGCAGGAAACCAAGAACCCTATGTGATCTCACACTAATGGCGCGAGAACTTGCGCCGTTCGCGCCAAAGAAGTAATTTTGTGCACCTGTCTGTCATCTCATGCTACCAGCGTGAGATGTAGTGCCAATAGCGCCAACATGTAAGCAGTCCACGCTATCAGTGCCAAAAGCCACGCTATCAGTGCCAACGACATGTGACTTTAGAATATCACTTTTTATTGCACGAGCTTGGGAGTTTTTGGGAAGATTGGATGACCTAATTATAAATAAGGACTGAGAAGACTAAAATAGGGGTTCTACAACAGTCAATACTGAATATACACTACATAATAACAAAGAAGGAGTCTTAGGGAAGATTGAAAGAAGCTAGGTCAAGAGAGTTGGAATCAAGATTGAAGGGTTTACTTCTTCTTCTTCTTATCTTTCTTTATCTATGTCCATTGTGTTTATGCCTTTGAAGCCAACCATGAATAGGGTTGGCTAATTTCTTCTTTGTAGTCAAGGCCACAACCTAATGTGAACTTCTTTGATAATTGATTGAATGCTATGATTCTTTTATGCTAAAATATTTTGTTTTACCTTGTGTTGAATGAATTATATATCTTTATTGAATTTGATCAATTTGATAAAGTTCTGAGAGTTAGGGTTCACAATAGGAATATTGAGACTTTGATTTCTGACAAAGGTAAAATAACAAGTGATACATTACCTAGGGATAGAGATGTATAATTGCGGATGAATTGATGTGTCTCACTTAATGCTTGATCAAAGGGGAATCACTAAGGAATTAGGTTTTCTACTTAGGTTAAAGGGTTAAAGTTACTAAGAAATTAGTATTTAGCTAGGGTTCATGTAAAGAGGCATTATCTGAATGATTAGTATAATTGAATGTAGTAATCAATCCAATTAGATAAGGTGGGATCAAAACGGTGTGTGTGCCTTGACTACAATTCTCTCATAATTTTCCTAAAATCCAAATATTGTTATCTTTAAGTCTTTATTAATTCTTAGTTTTTATTATTTAATTCTCTTCACATCAAATTATTAAAACCCAATTTATTAATTCTTCTTTATCCAATCTAAAGATAGTCTTTGAGATAAAATTGATGATTCAATCCTTGTGGATACGATACTCTACTTACTAAATTATTACTTGGAACGAACGGTACACTTACCGAACTCGCAACATATACTCGTGAGGCTCATCACAAGAGTCCTTCTAGAATGCCTCGAGACTTGTGTATGTGTGAAGATTAATGCTCCTTACAGAATCTACATCCATTGAAAGTTCCGGTCAAACGGAAGAAAGGCGACCAAGACAGCATTAGTGCATTGATGCCCAGAATTAGCTTTGTTTGACTGGTATAGAATCAGCTCCTAGTCTTGGTTAGCTCACCTAGCTGCACATAACTATTATATAAGAGTGTGGCTGCAACCTTTTCTATTATAGCTTCAGCAATGTATGATCCTTGCGCATTCCCAGGAGCTCTCATTGCAGCTCTACTATAGGATGGTTTGTTTTGCATAGTTTTATATCAGAAGAGAGAGCACCCCAATCATACTTTTTAAGTGCACCAATCATGTTGCGTGGTATTATTGGACTAACATCAACGTATATCCCTGCATTGATCAATATCTCAAGTTATCTTCATGGGGTGCCTTCCTCCAGCCATCATCATATCTGTCTTTCGATTCAGATACATCCTGACTGGGCGCTGCAATTTGTGTGCTGCCAATGCACACATTGTGCAGCACACTGCGATATTTGAAAGTCATAACAAATATCATATTAAATGTGCTGCTAATGCACATGACTACAGCAAAAGCCTGTTTTCTTCTGTTTAATAGTGAATTCTTCAAAATACAGAAAATCCAAATATTCTTGCCAAGACTCTACATGTTAATTAGTCATATTCAAGAAGTGATAACAGATCTAATAATAAAGAAGAAATATTGTCAAAAGCATAGTACACAACTAAAAACTTACTGCCATAGCTCTCACGACCTTTCCACCTAAACCTCCACCAGCCCTTCTTGTAATGACACGAACATTATTTTCAGGAATAACTAGACATCTTGCTACATTAGAATGAACATAATCAGGAGATTGACTTGAAATGTAAACCACAATGCAATTGTCTTCATCGGGTACAGCAAGTGCAGTTTGTGTCTCCATGCAGAAATAGTATTGAGACCCAAGTTTCAACTGCATTTAACATTCAATTTGATACATGATGACAATGACGACGTGAAGGAGGAAACAAACTTAAACATCACATCATAAACCAAAGTAGAGATGGCCACAAAGATGTGAAGGAGGAAACAATGGATATGTTACATGTACCTCAGCAGAAAGAATATTGTGATCTGCTTCAGCCATTCCTTTTGACACATCACCAACTTGAATTGGGGAGAGAAAAGGAGGTAACTTAAAAATGATAGATCTTTTAACGGCATCTTCCACAGTTAGAATAGGTGGTTCAATACTTTCAAGACTGTAATCAACAATAGCAAAGTTTGCAGCAATATCTGCAATTTTCTGAGTATCTGCAACCTATAGAAGATACTTGGTGACTAAACTGGAAACCTTTCATTTTATCAGTCTCCAAACAAATGAAACAGAAGCTCACCACAAAGGCCAGACGATCACCGACAGATCTAGCTATCTCTGCAGCAAATAAAGGTTCTTCACCAAAGCTAGTCTTTGATCCCATGTTCTGCTCCCCATTGGGTATGTCTTTACTTGAAATGATATCCCTCACTCCATCCAGTTCCAATTCAGGGCCGAGTTTTATACTCTTTACTCTTGCTAAAGGTTTTGAAGTATAGATATATGTTCCATGTAGGCAATTTTTTTGGTTATGGAATGTCATCAACAAGAGGGCGAGCCTTGACACAGTGGTAAAGTTGTACCTTGGTAAGTTGGTCATGGGTTCGGATCCGGAAATAGTCTCTTTGCATATGCAAGGGTAAGACTGCGTATAATATCCCTTCCTCTTACCTTTGTATAACGAGAAACCTATGGACAATAGGGTAAGTATTTTTTTTTTTGGAATGTCATCAACAAACACACTCTCACCTACAGATGAATTATTGATAAATATCAATGATACTTGGTGACATATATTGATAAATATATACTTGCCTGATATGAAATTAAGACAACTAAATATGAAAAACCATAATTGAAAGGCATCAAAACAGGATAAAATATCAGTGTCTGACAAAAAAAGCCTAGTCAACTCTAAAGTAAGAAAGTGAGAGATTGTGAATCACAAAGTCAATATCAGCTAGCTGGTAACCGGTGACATGATCAGCTTTGAGCCGAGCCAAGCTACAGGTGAGTGGACCTCTTTTTATCTTTGGTCTTCACAATAATTTACTATTTTGAAATATCAACATAGATGCAAAGAAAAGGAGTTGTCAATATCTTAATCCAAAACGCCGAGCTAAACAAACCTGAAGCTTGTAGTGCAGCACCAGATTTGATGACTGGCTCACCAATGGGTTCATACTCAGTACCTGCTTTAAGGACCTGCTCCCCAGATGACAGTAAGGCTAGAAATTTGTCATGGTGAACCTGCTTCTGATTCTTTGATAATTCAAAAGCCTTCACGGATGACAGATTAGTATGTTCATTCAAATAACCATCGGTTATTCTTTCAGCACTCTCAATCAATGGGTTAAAGAACTGAAAAATAAAACCAGCAGAAAGACTTGAACGGTAAGGGGTTTGTGAGGTATCATCGTCAGGTATAATAGTGGCTGTAACCAAGTTGACAGAATCATATAGAATCCTAACACTTAACAGCTTTCCAGTTAAGAATTCCTCAACTCTTTTTGCTCTTATTGCATGCTTAGTCCCATAAGCACCAAAAGAGAAAAGAAAACCTACAAGTGTCTATCACAGATCCACCAGAATCCTTGCCCAAGGAGACACCTTAGCCAGGAAAGCAGCATTTAAGTAGGGAAGGGCATTTCCTAGCGATCGAGGCGAAGCTCGGTAAGTTTCAAAGAGGAATCTACTTCTTGGTTCTGAGGATTCACTTTTATTGGGTTCCAAACTAGGAATTTTAATGCTCAAAAGCACACTTTCCAAACCTAACGGTGGTCTTTCCAGAAATTCCTCCAGTGTCAGCCAGTCAAATTGTGTGCCAGTCATTATGTGAACCATTGAATCCACAGCAAGAAGTATTGTGGCAATATCTGAGGGAAAATGATGCTTTTGTGCCATCACTAGATTGCTACTAACACTGGCTGAGGCAACTCTGTTCATATGTTCAGCAATCTTTTCGAGTATCATTACATAATCTGGAAGAAGTCACTTTTTTTTGCTCTCTTCCTTTACTGCTTCAATGGCTTTAGATATTGCCGCTGCTGCTCCAATTTCAATCCCTTTTCGATCCTTTCTGACCTTTGATAGCTCGGAAATGCCCCTTAGATCAACGTACATGTCATAGACTTCATTATCTTTGTAATATCCCATACCTGTATTACTAACAACAAGCTTCATCCGGGTTCCATTTACTTGATTTAGCACCAATATTCTCTGAAGCTCCTCTAGACTAGTAGGACTGTACCAACAGTATTTCTCAGAAGCCAAGGACACAATAGGCTTGATTTCCATAAAAAAACAAAGGAAATCTAATACTATTGTGAATTTTGTCATACTGAGGCAACCTACTAAGCTTTAAGTCCTTGCTCTCTCCCTTTCTCCAAAAAGAGTTGAACCCCAAATCCTCTATATCAACATCAGCAGCAAAGCCTCTATATCAACATCAGCAATGGGCCTGTGCCCGGTACAGCGACAAAGGTTCCCTGCAATAGCCTTTTCAGCCTCAGCAGAAGTCACTTTTGAGAATCCAGGTGGTGGCTCTGGACTATTTGTCTTTTCAGCATTGACAATAGTACCATAGAGGGAAACACACATTCCAGGAGTGCAGAAGCCACATTGAGTGGCATGGAATCCTGCAATTCTTTCATGAATTGGGTGGAACCCATTTTACTGTTTCCAATGCCTTCACTTGTTGTTATGGAACATCCAGTATGCTACAAAGTAGTGTGAGACAAGAGCTTGCTGTAAAATCCTCAACTCTGTCATGCACAGGATCATATTTGGAGATTAAAACTACGCATGCACCACAACCACCTGAAACAAACAAACATGTCAAAACATGAACTTCTAAGTTTAAAAGATTTGGAGAATATATAACTAATGGCCAACATCTTCTCCACCTTCATTTTTATGACAGAACCATCAGAAACAACAAGAGGATTTTTTTTTTCTTTTTTCTCAATTCTCCGTGTAAGTTTGCATGGGTTTTAGTCTTGTTAAAAAGAGAAGAAGGAGAAAAAGAAAGGCATTGGAGAAGTTGTTAAAGCGGAATCTCATAATAAATACTCCGAAGATCTGATCTTTAATCAAGTTGGATAGCATTGTCTGATTCATGTATCTGATTTCACCTAGAGAGATAGTGAGATTAGGCTTTTGTTGTTGTCCTCAAATCTTGACATAAAATTCTTCTTTTGTATATGAAAAAAAAAATTTACTCATATAGCTCAATAATAATTAGGAATTAGAAACCATTACGTTATCAACTGATCCTGATTTGTGCGTGACGTAGGTACGTTTGGTACGTTATTTCTGGATTTTTCCGCCTTACTATTTGGTATTTTCCATAGAGTAACTCTTACTCAAAATCTTAATTTAAGATGTTTTTATGATGGAAGAGACACAATAACAACAACAATGAGTCATGCATGTCCTAGAGTGATATATTCCTAAGTTTATTATTTTTTAAAGATTTTTATTTTTAATCTTTCAATTTTTTTATTAGATTTTTTTTCAAATTTTTTAGTTCTTTTAATAAGAGATTAAAAGTAAGGACAAGAAAAAAGTTAAAGGATCAAAATAGATAAAATAAAAAAAACAAAATAAAAAATTATAAAATTTAAGGACTAAATAAATTATATACTTATTTAGAAATTACACTTAATTTCTATATGACAGACCAAAAACATTTTCAGGTATTGATAAGGATGTTATTATTTCAATGTTGCCTCGCCACTAGCTAATATATTAAAGAACAAATATATATGAAGCTGCTGTCTTGTCCATGCAACCTTAACATATAAGGAATAATGCAAACCCTCACCAAGGAACAATCTGAAGTCTTTATCTTAATTTACACACATTAAAGAATTTGATTAAATGTATTCTTTAGAGAGAAAGAAGCTCACATTGCCTAGCATGTAAGTAAAGTATTCTTTGGAGAGACAATGTGTTGTTATTTTCTCTTTATCTAGCATAGGACAACCGAGAAAGTCCTTAACATAGTTAAGTCAATCTTTGCACGAAAAGGAAAAACTAGGTTCGAAGAAAACACGGGTAGTCATCGATGTGCATGTATATAATTAACATAACCTGAGATTTCATTCTCCAAGATAATAGACAAATTTAAGATACGTAACACTGAACATAAGAGAAAAAGGAGAAACTAGGTAAGGTGCAAATGTCGGATGAAAAGACAAATGTACAACCACCACCACCACCAGCAGCAGAACCTGTCAATGAAGATTTTCTACCACCATCTGATTGGGATCGTCAGAACGACAGTGACACCCTAATTCTAATGCTTCCAGGTTCAATTCAGTTTATTTATAATTTATGAAGTTTTATTATAATATTAATAATTTATAAAGTAGACTAAATCAGTTGACACGCTAATGGGGTATTTGCACAGGATATTCACTCAAATCAATCCTTTTTTTTTCCAGTATAAATCTTTAGAAGAAAAACTTAAAACAGTGACAATTTTGTAATTAGAAAATAAAAGTAAAAATATAAAATAAAAAAGAAGTGGATAGGTTCCAAAGGTTCTGGTAGTATTATTAAGAAACTTTCTTTTCGTTTATTTCTCTTGATATGTGAATAAGAGTGTTTGTTAACTGGATTGTATTGGTTTTGAAAAAATATATATTATTCAATATAATTATTTTGATTTTGTTGGTTTATCATTCATTCAATTTATTTTAAAATTTTAATTCAATCTAATTTAAAGTAATTTAGATTAAATTGATTTTCAGTTTTATTCTTATTCTTATTTTTTTAGAAAATATTAAATAAGAAATAGG